>RCUC01115772.1:0-11605 GCA_003697995.1 Taxidea taxus jeffersonii
ATTAATCTGTCTACTACCATCTTGAGTAAATGTGCTGCATTATCTTTCTCCAAGGCAAGCCCATCTCTGCCCCATAACAACCCCAGGACCAAAGGTTGTTGGCTCTCTAACAGTTCTATAAGGAAATGTAAAATTTTCTCTTTTTTAAACATTTTATATAAAGAATTAGCTTGTGATTCTTTATCTTTATCTTTAGAGCAACTTTAGAACAACTATCCTAAAATAAGATCAAAGATTATAAATACTAAGTCAACCCCAAATGTCACATAATAATTACATTTAATTAAAAATTTTTTTAGAGGCACCTGGGAGGCTGAGTGGGTTAAAGCCTCTGCCTTTAACTCAGGTCATGATCCCAGGGTCCTGGGATCGAGCCCCACATTGGGCTCTCTGCTTAGCAGGGAGCCTGCTTCCCTCCTCTCTCTCTGCCTGCCTCTCTGCCTACTTGTGATCTCTCTCTCTGTTAAATAAATAAATAAAATCTTAAAAAAAATTTTTTTTTAAATCTTTGATTTAAACATCAAAGATGTTTAAAAAATATCCTTAGAAAAAATATGCCTTAGAAAACAATAAATATTCTCAAGGTATCTGGGTAGCTCAGTTGGTTAGGTGTCTGCTTTTGGCTCAGGTTATGATCTCGGGGTCCTGAGATGAAGCTAGGATCGAGCCCAGCATTGGGCTCCCTGCTCAGTGAGGAGTCTGCTTCTCCTTCTTCTTCTGCCCCTTCCCCCTGCTCATGCTCGCGCGCGCTCTCTCTCTCTCTCTTTCTCTCACGCTAACAAATAAATGAAATCTTTAAAAAAGAGAACAATAAACATCCTCAAACTTAGTAATTCCTAAGTTCAAAACAAAGATAGAACTGGTGAACGAATCATTTGACAAAGGTCCTGAAATAGGCATATGTAAATGATAACCATTTTGCAAATACCAACTGTGGGTCATACTTCCCAGTACAGATAATTCAGGCTTGTGGTTATTGCCAGAAAAAGTTAAAACATAAATTATTGTAATACATCGACAAATCACTCTCAGTGGTAATGCTTATGCACAACCCTGGAAAACCACTTTCTTGGGCTCTAACGAAAAGGACCCAAAGCTCTGCACTGAGTAACAGAGATATGTGAAAAGTCTTGTGCTTCAATAGGAGTGAGGTCTGTTGTGTGGCTAAGAAATAGACAGAAAGAGCCTTATCCTAAAATGGACATGTGCACTAGACAAAAAGAAGAAAAAGGATTAGAATGTAACTATGACTTTCTACCTAAAGCACCAAACGTCTCATCCAAAAAAATGTAATCTTCTCTTCATTCACAAAGGAGAAACGCTGGTCTTTTTTTTCTACCTTTGCAAAAAGGACATGTGTCTGTCAGGAGGACAGAGAATCCTGGAGTCCATTAAGGTCTCTCCAGGGTGGCTGCAAACCTGTAGGAGGCAGCCTGTCACAAGCCATGGTGGTAACTGAGCTAGCTGCTGCTTCCCCTCTACACTACAGTCAAATCACATCAGCTGATGGCACCCACTTTGCCCTTCCCACAACCAGAGGTACCAAGACCTCCTGGCCTCCCTACCAACTGCAGGGAAAAGTTTCTGAGCCTTTTCAAAGGGACACTAAGAATACTCATGCAGCACCTGCTACCGTCATCCAACTAGCTATATTAAGGGGAAAAATCAAGGAACATATTGAGTAGGAAACAGAACTCTGCAGAGAAGAAGAAACATAAACAAACAAACAAATACCACCACCAACAAAAAGACTCTAGGTAGAAAAAGGGAAGGGAAAAGAAAGAGCCCCCTGGTGTTTATCTGGATTTGCCTATATCCTTTACCATGTAATGGTTAAGATTATTTCTTTCCTGACAGTGGACTGCTTACTACTCACAGGGCCCTTAGATACAGGGCCCCGAAAACTCTCTTGGTCCATCCTGGAGAGAATGTGGGAAGAGATGCAGAAAGGGAGCATTCCTTCCTTAGGTCAGAAAAAAAAAGTGAACTGTATTGCAGGGAATCCTTACTTACTCGTCTTGCAATGCACACATAGGTCAGAAAAGGAATGAGAATCAGACTGTTTACCTGGAGAAATTAAGGTCCTAGATACGGAGATTGTAGGGGAAGTTCCCAGGTTCTAGGTGCTGAGTCTGTATAGTGGGTTAATCATAGTTAGGGAAGAAGCTAAGGTCACAGGTGTCAAATCAAGCCCTTACTCAAAACAACCACAGTGGTCAGCATCAGGGCAGAATTTGGGAAAAACATTTAGAAAAGGAAGTGATGCGACAATCAGACAACCGAACCAAGATTTTTTAAAATGTCAGACATAATTGTTATAGAAGACTCATGACTCAGATTCACAAGTCTTCAAGGTCAAGACCACAGAGTCAGGTCACCACCAACAGAACAATGATATCTCCATACGTTTGGGTTTTAATAGTAAGACCTGAAAGAACAAAGCTAGCAAACTCACATAGGTACTGTTGTAAGACACCTTACTTATTTTGTAAAGATACACCACAGTACAAAGAAGGTAACAAATTCTACAAGCTTGTGAAAGTAAAAACAAGCTTTGTGCTGACAACAGAGGATTATCATTGGACATTAACAGATATATCCTAAATAGGAGAAATAAAGCACTGAACTTGCTACTGACATATAAATGTTGAATTAGGAAAAAAAAAAAAAAAGCCAATTCCCTCTACTTGGATTAACAGAGACAATAGGTCTAGTAAAGCAAAGTGAATGAGAACCCTCTAAGTGATAATGATCATAAGGTCTACAGACTGTCTAGAAAGAAAGAAAAAAACAAAAAAAAAAGCTAAAAAATGTCTACCGTAGTGAAACCCTGAAATCAAATGGTGACTGTCAAAGTATAGAAAACATTGAAAATTGAAATTGAGTTATATAAAAATTATTCCAGGTTACCTAAAACTGACAGTGCTCTCTATAGTAACGCCAGAGACTGTGCTCAATAAATATATGCATATAAGCTAAAAATATCAAAAGAAACACTAATATTAAAAGGAATGAAAGAACTTGAACCCTTCTTTTCTAAGGTATTAAAATAGGCATACAAAAATATAAAAACAATGAAATATTTAAAAATAAGTATTCCTAGGGGTGCCTGGCTGACACAGCTGGGAAAGTATGCAACTCTTAATTTTGAGGTCATGAGTTCAGGCACGACCTTGGACACAGACCTTACTTAAAAAAATAACATAAGTAAATAAATAAAAATCAGTATTTCTATTATATAGAATCCAAAATGTAAGAAGAAATAAGTATTTTAATAATTGTCAGCCAGCTAGAAGGAGGCATGAGGGGTTGCTTCTAGGATTCTTCTTTTGTTTAGTTTCTTGATCGTGGTATGTTCAATTTATAACAATTCACTGAGCTGTACAATTATGATGTGTCCATTTTTTTAAAGAGTTTATTTATTTGACAGAATGAGAGAGATCACAAGCAGGCTGAGAGACAGGCAGAGAGAGAGGGGAAGCAGGCTCCCTGCTGAGCAGAGAGCCTGATGTGGGACTGGACCCCAGGACCCTGAGATCATGACCTGAGCCGAAGGCAGAGGCTTAACACACTGAGCCACCCAGGTGTCCTGATTTGTCCATTTTTATGAATGAATGCTATTCTTCAATAAAAGGTTTCTTTTTTTTTAATAAAAGTTTTCTGAAGACAAAAAAGTAATCGGTCATACTCAATGGTCCTAAAGCCTTGAGTTTATCTTTGCTAGGGTATTTAAGAATGAGGCAATGAGGCTCAGGATAAAACCCAAGAACGATATCCTAGATTGTAAAAAAAAAAAAAAAATGCAATTCTCTAATAGGCTTGAGAGCAACTCACACTTGGTCAGTAAGTCAAATCTTGAAAGGCATCTTAAGAGATACCTGTTTGAATCCTAAGAAAATGGGTAATGGAGAGGAGTAGGGACTCTGACTGCAATGTGTGAAGCTGAGTCTGCAAAACTTGAGTGAACTGATTTCAAAAGTAAAAATTTTCTGCTTGTCCAAGTTCCTTCCGACCAAGGTTAATGACCAAAAAAAGTAGCATTTCTTCTGGTCCCTGGTGACATGGCATGTGTCCAGTCACAAAACCAGAATTCCCATATTCAAGTCCCAATTTCACCACTTCTAAATTGCCGCTCTTTGGGCAAAACATTTGACACCCCTGAGTCTACAATTTCTATATACATAGCATGGCATGGTCTATTTACCTTCTTGGGTTATTTCCAGTCTTACACAAAAAAATGTTAGTGAAAATGCTCTGAAAGCTGTAATTAAAAAAAAAAAAAAACTATAACAATGTGTCAAATTAATTGAACAAGGAGGTCCTTAGACTGAGGTAGCTCTGATACCTTAGTAGCTGGTGTCAGCAACCCAAAATTTAAGCCTGTAAAGCCTCAAGGTTAAGAAATCAGAAACCACGCTGATGAAATGCCAGCTTAGCTTTCCCAAAGAAGGTAACCGCTTAAGTTACAGCCAATCAAAAACCGTCCTTGCTTCTGCACCACATTTTTCTCCACGGAAGTCTTTCTCCGGGTTTCTGTCAGCGCAGCACTCCTAACCACTTCCGGTTTGGCGTTGCCAAATTCAAAATAATCTTTACTCAACTCTCGAAATTTGTGATATACCTTAGTTTATCTTTTTACCAAACGTGAAACCATTTGTCTCTGTTGGTTGGCAGCCTCAGGAGTTCCCCGGGTGAAATCGGAAGCTGGCTCCTCCCCAGAGGCGGGCCAGCCCCCAGCCTGACAGGTAAGTGGCGGTTTTAATGGTCGAGGGAACTTACGTAAAAGGCTTCTCTTCTTCCGAGTGGGCTCAGGGGGACTAGATCTCCTCCAGAATCCTGGGGCCGCCAGAATCCTGAAGTTTATGAGGAAACCTTAACAGGGCTCAGTGACGTGTGCCGCCCACACGGTCCACACAGCAGTTGCTCTCTCGGGGTTGCCTCCTTGTGGTGGCTCCGGCTGCCGGAAAGGAAAGCGGAACTATATTCCAAGGCCCCGGGGAGAGACGGGAACCCTCCAGTTATTGGGTCCAGCTGCTTGTAGGTCCCCAGCATCACGTGGTCTTCGGAGTTCATCCGACGTATTCGCGATGTAACTTAAATGGGCTAACCCAGTCTGACTGGTACCATTTATTCTCTTTCATCTACCCGGTATACTATTAACCACTTTCATCGTCTTAAAAACACATTTTTTTTTTTTAAGATTTTATCCATTTATTAGAGAGAGAGAGCGCGAGCACAGGCAGACAGAGTGGCAGACAGAGGCAGAAGCAGGCTCCTCGCTGAGCAAGGAGCCTGATGCGGGACTCGATCCCAGGACGGTGGGATCATGACCTGAGCCGAAGGCAGCCACTCAACCAACTGAGCCACCCAGGCGTCCCAAAAACACATTTTTATTATTGTGTGTTCTTCGTTCTTACCTCCATTAGCCCCCTTCTGTCTGCAGCCTCACACCCTTGATAATAAAGTCCTAGCCTTCCTTAGATCTCCTGTGGTGCCCCATTTGGAGCCCAAGGCCACAAGTTTCCAAGTCGTCCATGTGCCTTCCCACCTCTGCATATCTGTGCCTGTCATAGCCTTCCCTCATTGTGTATTTTCCTACTCCCTTTTTTTCATATTCAATCTATCCTTTAAGGGTTAGTCACATCCTTCCTTTTCAATAAAGCTCTCCCCCATTCACTCCAGTTTATTGATCTATTTATTACCCCTCAGTTTCTGTGGATACTATCTTCTGCATCTAAACTCACAATTTGGTTATATGTTTCTCTGAACATCTGTGTGCATTGACTCCTGTTCTCCCCAAATTGTAAAATCTCCTTAGAAGGGGGATCATCATAAAAAAAAAAAACGAGAGAGAGAGAGAGAAGAGGGGCATATCCTTTATTTTTTTTCCCTTTTCCCAATAACTTGCAGTGTGGAGCAAATGACAATGAAACTGAGGTTCAATAAAAATTGGGGTTCTTAAAAAATGCCCGTGGAAATGAATTAAGTTAATAATACCTAAGGGGGGCGCCTGGGTGGCTCAGTTGGTTTAGCGACTGCCTTTGGCTCAGGTCATGATCCCGGAGTCCTGGGATCGAGTCCCGAATTGGGCTCCCAGCTTCATGGCGAGTCTGCTTCTCTCTCTGACCTTCTCTCTCATGCTCTCTCTGTCTCTCAAATAAATAAAATAAAATATTTTTAAAAAATAAATAATTCCTAAGGGGACATGGTACAGTTACATTGATGTCTATGTGTCAAAGGCATTATTTCTCTTATTCATTTCAAATAAACTTTCTAAGAAGTGCCTTGAGAAACTATAGACTAATGTGATCCTATATTAAAAGGAACCTAAGTCACCAGAGAACCACCTATATCACTGTTCCTGATGTATAAGACTCAGAAAATTTTTTAAAAATCATGGATTTTTAAATACACAGGACTTAGATAAATACAAAGTCAATCCAAAACAAATAAACACAAAGGATTAATAATTCAAAACACGACTGTGCATAATAAATGCTTAAGTTGTGCTTGAATTTTGACAAAGGAAGTTCTGACAAGTTCTGCCAGGATTAGACTCAACAAACCAGGTCGATAAGGATGAGGGAGAAAATTGGGCAACTGGTCCAAAATTCAGCTGCTTTTTAAACTTGGCCATTAAGTGCATGGAATTAAACTCCTGCAAAGAAGTCTGATGATAGGTGGGTAGTGGTGCTGAGATTGGTAGGGTGTATAATATGGAAGGAAGAAGGAAGGGGAGGCTAGTGAGGAAACAGAGGGAAAGGTACTTAGAGACCACTTTAGTTTACTAACCTTTGTGGTTTGGCTCTTGTTTTTTGTTTTTTGTTTTTTTACTTTTTTTCCCCTCCGTTTTGTACTCATGCCCAGATTCAAAGTGATGGCTTCATAATAATAAATAAATAATTAAGGAACCAAGAAAAGATTCAAAGACATGCCAAAAAGGGTTACAAGCTTGGCTCCAGATCTCGCTGTAGTGAGAGACAGAAAGTAGGTTTGGAATTGCTCTGCCTGGGTGGCTGAAAGGCAGTGACAGACATCCAATTATGAAGCTCAGGGGACATTTTCTCTTGCCACTGGTAGATGCCCAGGCTGCCTGGCATTCACATTTTAAAACATTTCTTTAAGGGATAGTGATTTTTTCTTCTACTAGATGGTTTAATTGTACACATGCCTTCTCCTAGACCTTTCTTTAGCTTCAGGAATGAGTGGGTTTGAGGAATACCTAGATGCCTAGGCCCTGGAGAACTGTGGCTCTGACAGTCCCAGCGGAGGCTGCTTGCTCACCTTTCAGCACTTGCTATGAGCCTTCAAATAGGCCCAGTGAACAAGGAGGTAGAGGGAAGAATAGCTTTATGGGAAGGTGATAATTTAGACAGAAACTAATAACTTAAGTGCATGGACTTTTTTTTTTCCCCACAACCATCATCTCATTTGATCTCATACAACCCTATGAAGCCAGCAGAGGACAAATGATCATCTTCATTGTGTAAAAAGGCAGAAGCTCTGGGGTATCTCCTGCTCAGCTCTTGGTCACAGAGCTGGTGCACCAGTCCAGTGGGACTGGAATCACTCTAGGTGTGCCCAAATAGTCACAGGTTCCAGAAACAGAGGAGTGGTTGAATGGCCCAAAAGTATCCATCAATTTCATGTAAAAATCTGTTCTCCCAACTCTCAGTCCCACGCTCTCTTCCACCCACCATGACATTTCCTTCCATTTAGCCTAGTTCAAATAAAAAAAACTCAAGAAATCGGTGAGACAGCTTTGGAACCAATTACCCTGATAAAGTAAACTGGAGGTCTGAACAAATAACTAATGAGACTAGAACTGCAAATAGATTCATTATAGTTAAAAGACTCCTTCTTATAAAATAGGAAAAGCTGAGGAGAGGGCTGAGAGGTAAGGAAAAGCACCAAATCCAGAAATATATAGGTCCTTATTTATCTCTTAGCCCCACCCTCCCTACAGAAGGATTCTGGAGGCCTAAAAGAGTCAGTTCCTTCATTTGTAGTACCCTGTGTGAACAATGTGAATTTCATTGGGTTGTTCAGAGTATGTAATGAAATAATGTGTATGAAAGTTCATCACAAATGATAAGGCATTTTCATCCTTACTGCTGTGGTTTGCTTTCCTAATTACCTAGCTAATTTTCCTTCCTTTCACTTGATTTTTGTTTTTGTTTGCATGGCCAGGGTTAGCTGCCTAGTGTGAGGATGAAAGGGCATGGCATAGTCACTCCCTGATTAGACCTTATAATTGTCCTTTTCCACCCAGTTGCCTCAAACAAGATAGTGAATACATGGGTACCTGGATGTGGACCCAAGATCACCTAGGGGTGGTTTTAAAACAATGCCTAATTAATGAGTTTGGCCATGGTGGACCAAAAGTCACAGCAGAGATTGTTCAGTGATGTGTGATGAAGAAAATTTGAGTGTATCCAAATTTCAAAGGAATGTAGATATTACCAATAGAGCTAAAACTGAACAGGAAAGAAAAAAAAAAGGAGCACTCCCAAATCAAGAGTTTTTCAGGATGTTTCCAGCCGTGTCCAGGGTATAGGATACTTAAAATTCTGGGTTCCAAGAGTGGAGACAAATGCTCAAGGCTTTTGTGGACAATAGTTCTTAAGAGCCAGATAAATCCACTGGTTCTGAGGCCTTGCTCACCAACAAAGACCAGTATTTAAATATTTGCTTTTTTAACAAGACTTTCCCTCAGGGAAGGAACATGCTGACCAGTTGACACAATACTCAAGTCTTGTTTTAAGTAAATACAGTTAATAAAAATTATTATTATATAATAACTATTATATAATAATATAGTTATAACTATTATATAATAATATAGTTATTATATTAGTTTCACATGAGCTTGGATTACAAATGGTTGGTCCTCCTGACCTTAGTTACTCTGGGAACAGAAAGGAAAGGAAACTGCAAGGGTTCACCTGTTTACAGGTGGCTGTTGTGAGGACACTACAAATAGCAAGTTACAGACCTGAGGGAATTCTCATGTTACTTAAAAGGACCACCCCCATCCCTGTTTTCTATGTTCATAATCAATGAGATAATCAACTCAACCAGAAAATAAGCTAACTCAATTTCCTTTCGAAAATAATTTTGGAAAAAGAAAAAAAAGATATGTCAACAACCCCAATCATTCTTAAGTTAGCTTATGCTCTAGGTTAGGTACAAATTTAGCCTAACTCTTCCTTCTTTCTAAGGCATTTTTGAAAATGCTCGAGACAATAAATGATGAATTACATAAAAGTACATGTTTAGTGATATTTTATACACTCTCTTGCTGAAGTTAAACAGGAAACAAACGTATCAATAAAAAAATGTCAATTATGGTATCTGGAGTTAAAGAGTTATATGACCTTTTGATTAGCTAGAAAACTCAACCCAGGCCACTTATTCACTTTGCTTTTCAGTTAATGACGATTTTGGAAAATTTAACAATTATTATACATCAGAGTTTGTCATGAAGATAATATCCACTTGTTATAATACATATTGTACAGAGAATTTCTTTCAGTTGTTATTGTATTGAGTGCTATTTATTTCAGAAATAATCTGGAGTTAAAGAGGTGACATTCTAGTGATTAATCTTAAATCCTTTCAGGATGGGAACATGGCCCTGGGCCAGCAATATGGAAAAGATGCACCATAATAGAAAAATCGTCATTTCCCTCCTCAGACTTCCTAATCCAAGTGGCCAATTGCTGGTTGTCATTGCATTAATCTAATTATAACTCTTTCCTATTGAATTGTAAAATACATGAAATGACTAGGAAAAATAGCAACTTGTAAAAAGCAAAGGGCTCCACAGTGAATGTTACATTCAAAGGTAATTACTTAACACAGGCAAAGCTGAACTACGCAACCTACAATTCTGCAACTTTCTATAGGCTCTTTTGCTTCTACTTTAAATAAAAGAAATTCCTTTCATTTTGTCAAGAAAACTTTTCTCTACCTCACTACTGCCTGACAAGGGAACAGATGGCAATTTAAGGGGAGAATTTATGAGAGCCACAATCTTAATGTTGCATAAAGGAAAGAAAAAGACTCGCATCAAAACCACTGACAAATGTACTTGCTAATATTAATGCACTCCCCATTCATCCAATATGCTTCCTAATTGCTTTTCTGTACATAATAATGTGGCACCTGCTGCTCAACATTGCAAACGCATCAGGATTTCTCCAAAGTCAAACAGCTCTGCAACTGGCCCTCTCCCAGTGATAAATGTAGAGCACTGTATCACGCACAGTTCCTGTCAGTGGCATAATTAAAATTTTATACTTACAGAAAAAGATAGTAAACAATCAGTTCTTAAATGGATTCACAAGAGGAACTCTTGTTACAGCCAACTTTATAATTAGTATGCATCATGTACTGCTAATATATCCATGACAAGAAAATAGGAAAAAAATTAGAAACTTGAGTTGTTCCCTTTAATGCTATGTTAAACTACTGAAAGAAAGAAAGAAAGAAAGAAAGAAAGAAAGAAAGAAAGAAAGAAAGAAAGAAAGAAAATATTAACTGTTACTGTAAGAATTGTATTATGACCCTTCTCTCATGTGAGCATAATTCTTCATCCCTATAACTTGTCTGTGGTTTCTCAAATGGCAATAAGAATAAAATTAGAGATTAGAATGGAGAAAACTTTTGCATGTGCACACACCAACGAAAGCTCTACCTGAAATCCCATATATTGTATAGTGTAGGGTCAGAAAACTACAGCCCCCTGACCAAATCTAGCCCACGGACCATTTTTGTAAGGCCTGTGAATTGAGGATCATTTCCACATTTTTAAATTTTACAATCAAAATCAAAACAAAAATAATATTTTGTGATACATGAAATTATGTGAAATTCAAATTTCAGTGCCCATAAAGAAAGTTGTGGTAACATAGCCAAGTTCATTCATTTATGTATCTTTTATGGCCGCTTTCCTACTATAAGGACAGAGTTCAGAAGTTCTCACAGAAACTGTTTGGCCTGCAAAGCCTAGAATATTTCCTATCTGGCTGTGTTCAGACAGATTGCTGACCCCTGATTTAAGGCATTGGTACTCTATAAGGCAATTGAAGTGTGTAGTTACATATATGTGTGTGCGCACATAAACAAAAACTAATGATCAGTGAGACTGAAGTAGGGTTACAGCAAGCTTATATCTGTATGTGTGCACATGTGTATGTGTGTGAAAGGTTAAAAATTATAATTCTAGGTATAATGAAAAATTAATGTGTGAGTTGTGATAAAAATCAAATTATATTAATTATCTATCTCGGCTTTTCTTCTGGTTGTAATGATATTTTGCAAAATCTAGCACTTCACTTTTGAATCTCAACATTTTACATTCCTACGTCTGTGAAGAGTCCACTTATCAAACAAAAAAGCAACCAAAGCAACAACAACAAGAACAAGATCTACTTTTGGCTACCATTTAATGTTAAAATAGTAGAAAATTAGTAAAATATCATCACTTGTTTACGTCACCCAACTATCTTTTTACAAAGTTATGACTAAGCTAAAAAATGTCATTTGATAAAATTGCTTAGAACTACACACACACACACACACACACACACACACACACACA
>RCUC01115773.1:0-10283 GCA_003697995.1 Taxidea taxus jeffersonii
GGGGGGGGGAAGCAGACTCCCTGCTGAGCAGAGAGCCCGATGCGGGGCTCCATCCCAGGACCCTGAGATCATGACCTGAGCTGAAGGCAGAGGCTTTAACCCACTGAGCCACCCAGGTGCCCCCATTGGAGTAATTTTAAATAGAGTTTCTGAGAAACTGTTTTTTGTTTGTTTGTTTGTTTGTTTTAAATTGGAAGCATTACTGACCAAGATCCCCTAGCCCAGTACTGTGCACAAGATACATGCATACTCATTGGTGCCATGAAAACGTGTAAATTTTTTGCCCTCATAAATAGATAACCTGGTTGAGGATTATTTGCATTGAAGTATCTGCTGGATCAGAATATAATGGGATGCAGCTTTCAGAATTCTTTATTATTAAATTGGACAAAGAATGTCTCTATGTGTTTGTGTTTCTATGTAATCATATAAATGTATAATTGTGTATTTAGAATACTTTTTCTTCCTCATTTTTAAAGATGAATGTGATGAGCCATGAGACACTATGGACCACAAGAAACAATCAAGGGGAATCAGAGGGGAGAGGGTGGGGGAAGGGGATAACAGGGTGATGGGTATTGAGGAGGACATGTGCTGTGATGGGCACTGGGGTTATATACTTAACTAATCAATCATTGAACACATCAAGAACTAATTATGTACCATACAGGAGCTAACTGAACATAATTTAAAAAAAGGAATACATACTAAGGTATTCAGTGGTAAAAAAAAAAAAAAATAAAGATAAGTGTGGTAAATTTTGCCTATTTTTGCCTCTCATTTCAGTCTATTAGTGTAAACAATTGAAATGTGATTAAATTTGAAGAAATTATAGGGTTTTTATTTTTTTATGGTTTATTTATTTGAGAGAGAGAGAGCAAGAAGGAGAGAGCGAAGGAGAGAGTGCAGGGGAAGGGGCAGAGGGAAAGAATACCCATGCAGACTCCCAGTGAGCGCAGAGCCTGCTGCTAGGCTTGATCCTATGAACCAGGAGATCAGAACCTGAGCAGAAACCAAGAGTTGGACACTAAACTGACTGAGCCACCCAGGCACCCCAAATTACAGGATTTTTTTAAAAGAAATAATATTCATTACATTATAATAATTTGATTTTGGCATTTTAGAGACTGTATTATTCATAGTTCCTATGGCAGTTTCCATCTGAACTACATCTATTCTATAGACTTCAGGATAAATTACAGAATGTCACACATCCTGGACTGTAGAACAGGATTTATTGGAAAACTTACATAGGTTAAGAGCAACAAAGTAAAGAAAACAAAAAGTCCTTTAATCCTCTACATTCCTCCAAAAGATATGTCATAGCCTGACTGTACTGAGCCTACAGTGTGGTTCTGTGTTCCTGTCAGGGTTCCTTCTCTCTAATGATCAACTTTGTCAGGAAAGGATAAGCTAACTGCTTGACCTTAAGCAGGCTATTTGTAGGAGTTCTAGAACACTGGCTCCAGGATGTAGAATCCTTCAGGCCCCATGATATGTGATACTGTCCTTTGCATGGAGTATGAAGCCCATAGTTATATAATAAGATGCCCTTAGCTACAGCCTCTCCTACTGGGAAAAAGTAGGGTAGCTCCCATCCTAATGTGGTCCATGGACACAAAGTGAGCTTCCATGACTATTTTCAGGTAGTTCCACTCTTTCAAATTACCACAATAGATTTACATGGTCTTTAAGCAGTCAGATACAGCATTTTCTCAAAGCTGACACCCTTTACACAGAGTCTCATCATGTAGTGGAAGACTGACTGTAAAAACCATAAGAAGTATTTATCATTATCTGTTCTAGGTGGGTGCCATTGCAATACCTCTGGATTTAAAAAATGAAGCTGTCATGGTTTTCTAGTTTATGAGATGGCATCATTTTCAGAGTCTACATTTTTTTAAATACAAAAATAGCACTATAGGAGTGCCTGGATGGTTCAGTGGGTTAAGCCTCTGGCTTTGTCTCAGGTCATGGTCTCAGGGTCCTGGGATCAAGCCCTGCATTGGGGTCTCTGCTCTGTGGGGAGCCTGCTTCCCCTCTCCCTCTGCCTGTCTCTCTGCCTACTTGGAATCTCTCTTTCTCTGTCAAATAAATAAATAAAATATTTAAAAATATAGCACTATGGTATATACCTTCATGTGAAGGTATAATTAAAGGAATAAATAAACACATATGCAGACACCTTAAAGTTGGTGCTAATATTTTAAGGATTCTGCAATTTGGTTATAGATAGGATTAAATGTTTAAAATAGACCTTATATGGGCTCCTGGGTGGCTCAGTGGGTTAACCCTCTGCCTTCATCTCAGGTCATGGTCTTAGGGTCCTGGCATCAAGCCCTGCATTGGGCTCTCTGCTCAGTGGGGAGTCTGCTTCCCCCTCTTCCTCTTTCTGTCTCTCTGCCTACTTGTGATCTCTCACTCTCTGTCAAATAAATAAATAAAATCTTTTAAAAATGAAAATAAAGTAGACCTTATTACCATCCTGATTTACATATTTCCTTGGAGAGAAGCAGGTGAGAGAAGCATATTAAATTATATATAATTCTACATTGATTTACAGATAAATTAATTTACTAAAAAATTACAGTTTATATATTGAGCTTATATAAATGTTTAATTTTACTAGACTCACAAAATGGACATCCGTTGTCCTTCAAATTCTTTGTGTTTTCATGAAGATAAAAATGATAATGTTGGTAATAAAAATCCTAATTATTATAATTATATTTTATAGCAACAGCAATCATTTATGCTATGTTTTCTTTGGTGGTGATAAAGAAACAAACCAGATACACACACACACACATACACATACATGTATATACATATATATGTATGTGTGCATACATGCACACACACATATTCATACACATATGTGTATGTATATTCGTTCAGTCTGCAGGCTGACCTAGGGAGGTAGATTATTTTATTATGTCCAGGCATGGAAACTTAAGAAAGTTCAATAGTTTACCCTACATCATTCTGCTAGTGGAAGCAGGATTTGAATGGAGCCATTTTAACTCTAAAACCCAAGCCTTTCATCACTATTTCAATATTTCCTCCTCCAAAAGTTGAAAGACCATTTTGTATATCTTGTAGATTTAATTTTAATTCATAAATGTTATGTGCTGAGGTTTTTTAAAAGATTGGGTGGTGAATCTACAGTGATTGCCTCTGTATCTGAATTCCAGTCATACCTTTCTTGGTACTCTGTACAGGACACCATTAAATGTTAAGTGAAAACATTTCTGATAATATCTTCTTATTGGAGGTTATCTTACACACATAGCAAATAGGAACTCAAAAATTGTTTACTTAGAGAACTCACTGAACAAAATATCTTGAACTCTGTAGTGTTAAAGAGACAAAAGACCAGGTTACCCCCAAGCTTAGTTGGCAAATGCTCTGGCAACTGTTTTTGGCAGCTACTGTCATTTCCAAGGCATTTACAAGGCAATCTGCATTCTTTTGCAACTAATAGTACTCTACTAATCCGCTTTCTTACCAGTTCCGTAGCCAACATTTCAGAGATGGTCATAAAAATTACAGTGAATTAGTGCTTTGTTATATAAATTTAGAACAGAACACATTACTGTGTTGCAAAAGAAGGGCAGGGCTTCTAAATCTCTCTGATGTGCCTTCTAGGTTCAGCATTAACACTTTGAATGAAGTCTTAGGAGCTTTAAAGAGTCTTTGGCAGGGAGTACCTTCTGTTTGAGTGAGAGAGCCATAGCAAAAGTCATAAAAATACCAAGGCATTTCTGTCCTGACAGAGCACTCATGAGTCATAATTTTGCATAACTTTAGCATAGAGCTATAACAACATGTGCATTTGGTGACTGCACCCCAGCTGTTTCCCTGGAAAGGTGTAAAAGAAAGAATCAGCAGCCTGAAGACATGAAAGACAACATCTGAGAAGTGGCACTGAGTACCTAGGAAGGTGTCAACACAGAGTACAGACTTACTCTGAACCATTCCCCAGTGTAAAGACGCACATATATCAAGGGATTACAAATGAGAAAATCGGACATTATAAAGCCTGAGGGGTCAGAGAATGAGTTGGTAGTGTTCACCAGTCCCTTAAAACAGCCAATATTTGTCCCTATCGAATCCTATGACTTGAAAAGTACTGTGGAAAGTAAACACACTTGAACTACCTACATACAGGAGGGAGGAAAGCATTACAGTCTGTCACTTTTTTGTCCCCTTCCCCTACCTAATGAACTTTTTTTCATCCATCCGTTCTAATCAGGCAGCTGCTGAAATTTTTATTCATGCTTTGGTTGCCTCAAGAATTGATTTTTGTAACTCTCTTTTACGGCCTTCCCTTACCAGGCTATTTTGAGGTTGCAACATACTCTGAATTCAGCAGGTGCTTCAAGCTTGGCAGCTTCTTATTGCTTGTCTTCCGGCTCCCTTTAGTGACTCCCAGTATCAAACATGATTGCTCCTCCGATTTTAATTTTTACTTGCTGTGTCACCGAACAACCTTTTTAGTCCTATCCCTGGGCCCAGTCGGCAATGTTAGGAGCTCTGAGTAGTTACCTACTCTGGAAACTGCAGTGATATTAGCAAGTACAATTGCACACTCTGAATCATCTCACCCTTATTATACAAGAAGTCTTCTGGCTTATTTTAAGGGAGGAAATGCTTTGGAGAGAAAAGGAAAAAAAAAAATCAAAGCAAACTCTGTTTGCCTCTCAACATTCTAATCACCAAAGATTGGAATTTTCAGGAACCAAGTGCAATTCAGTGCTTCCAGTTTAAATTAAATTTAGTGTGTGTGTGTGTGTGTGTGTGTGTGTGTGCACGCACACAGGTGTGTACACATTCACATATAGTTTAAAATATGGTATTTGAGCTGCGGTGATGCCAGCACTCCTTCCTTGATTTTATGTGTGTATCACTTTTATTGCATAATTCAAAAATATCGGGAATCCTATGTAGCTTTAATAAAAGTTCAGTGAAATTAGGTAATAAAGTAAAATAAATATAAAAACTTCCAGCAACTAAGGCCCTACAACCTCTATCAGTTAGTTGATGTGTTTATTGTGTATGTAGAGCTACAATATATGTATAAGTATGTCCCAAAATACATACATGGTTGGGGAAATCCAGGTCTAACTTTCTTGGTTTTGTAGCTGATCAAATTTTCTTAAGCTGTTATTCATGGTAACAACTTTTCCTGTGCAAAGAACATTTTCAAATGGGACAACAAAGTTGTTTTTTTTCTTTTCTCACTTTAAAAGTAATTTCTAGTCTAAGGAAGATGCACTTAAATCTGTAATATAGAATTCATTATTAATAATAGCAATTATTATCTACTGAGTATTTACTATGTACCCAGTCAAGTGTTTTGTGCAGTGTTTTGCATGCAGTATCCTATTTTAATTTTCCAAATGGGTTAGTCAGCGGCAGTTGCACATACTCTGCACACTCTAAATCTGGTTTTAAAGTAGATTAAGGAGGGACACCTGGGTGGCTCAGTTGGTTAAGCGGCTGCCTTCAGCTCAGGTCATGATCCCAGCGTCCTGGGATGGAGTCCCACATTGGGCTCCTTGCTCGGCGGGGAGCCTGCTTCTCCCTCTGCCTCTGCCTGCTTCTCTGTCTGCCTGCGCTCGCGCTCTCTCTCTCTCTCTCTAACAAATAAATAAAATAAAATCTTCAAAAAAAAAAGTAGATTAAGGAGCTTATCTTGAAGCTAAATATTCATTTTAAGCACACTATTGTTACTTGGTATATATGTTGTAGATAAATATAAATAGCAACGTTTCCTAAAAATACCTCATTCACACTGTGCATCAGACTTGGAATGTATTTGTTTCAGGGATTAGGAAGGGTATCTATATATGTGGCTGTCAGTGACCTTGTGGTTGGGGTTTGACTACAGCTTTTCTATGCCACTGCGTTGGCACTGTCACTAATTGTAGGTTCCATTTTATCCTTTTTTTTTACAAATGAAATTAAGGCTTTTTAGAGTTTAAACGATGTTTCAAGGTCGTACAGCTGGCATATGGTGGAGAAAGAATTCAAGGCTAGTCTATCTGAACACACAGTCTGTGAGCTGTTAACTGCAGGCAGCACTGCCATCTTCAATCCTTTGGCAATCTATTTTCCTTTGGGGCCAAATATATCCTGATGCCATTTTCTTCAACATATTGGTTAGTTTAAACTAAATCCTTTCTTGAACTACAAAGATGGTGGTCAGTTACTAGTTCAATGTATCCTCTTATTGCAACAGTCAGAAGACACCTAGAAAGCCTGCTAACCATTCAGAGCCTTGCTTACAGCAGTTTCTGTACTATGAGTCTCTTTTATAGAATGGTTTGTAGGATTAATCAAACTTCTCTTGGTTAAAAGTTTGTAATGCTAGAGAATCCTCAGCTGGTAAGTCAAAGAAAATCATTCCTTAGAGGAAATTGCATCAGCATTATTCATTATTGCATTACAGAGTGTATTTTTGTCAATTCTCTGGCAGAGATCTAAGTCCTGAGGGAATTAAATGGAGAAAGAAGCACTGGGTAGGAATAGGATGAGGTTCTGCATTGCCTGAGGCCTAAGTTAGTTATTAGCAATAGTCAAAGGTACCTTTTTTATTGAGATTTGGGCTATCTGTTCCTCAAGTGACAAAAATTCAGAACCTTGATTTTGGAATTCTACCCCATCTCTATTTTAGTTTATGGGATTCTTATTAATAGATAACATAGAAAACCCACAGATTACAAGTATTATATTGGTGATAATATAATAGAAGCAACAGAAAAAAATAATGCACCAGCTACTTTCTTCCTAAAGCACCACATTTGCCCACTGAACATGCTAGCCTACATTCTGGGTGAGGGAAAAAGGAAGGTTTTAGTAAGTGGAGTTTCAGTGAGCGCATAAATGCACACTATAATGTTAAGGCAACTTAGTGAACTGTTTGACAGTTAACATTGCAGGATGATTTAGGCAGCTTAATGAATATAAATATGGGGGTGGGGGAATTTTCTCTTCACTTTAATTGACTATAATTTGCTGATAGGATGTATTTTCGAATTTTTGAGTCCCTTCCCATTTTTCTGTGCTTCTCATTTCTCTGCCAAATTATAATTGTCAGGGTTTTGTTTTTTTTTTTTTTCATTTAGGATAGAACAAACTTGTTGGTATTCGATTAGATTAGAGAATCATATTGTAGGTTAATTAAACAGTACCTGATTTTTCTCCAAATGCGAAACATAGAAGACTAATAAAATTTGAAAAACAGTGTATTTCCTAATATTGAAAATTCACAACATGAAATTCTGTGTTTGATTCAGAAGGTACTTTAGGATCTCCTAGTGTGGAAAACTCATTAGAAATTGTCAGTCTCTTATAATATTATGTAAGTGCTACTTTATAGAGATTTTTCTGTGGTGAGAGGGGAAGATAATCAAATCTTTACAGAAACAAAATCCTATGGAAAATAATTCTGGTGCTCTGCTGATTTAAGTGTCTAAATAAAATGGACTAGGTACATAGAAAGAATGAACATATAAGTAGTAGAGATAGTAGTTTCTAAATATCAAATTCAGAAACTTTTGATTAATGACTTATATTTCATGTCATATGGCTTAAAGATTTCTTTCTTTATTTCCTATTCTTGAAAATGAAATGAGGTGCATATGAGACTTCCAATTAAATAAAAACGGCCCACTATGGGCTTGTACTTTCCTTCTGTTACAAAGCTCTGTCTACTGCCACAGAGCAGCTTAGAATGACAGAAAGGAGATGTAAATTTGTGTCCCAGTACTTCCACTTAATAGCTATCAGGAAATCACTTGAGGTACATGACATAGTCTAGCTATGATACAATTAAAAAAAAAAGAAAAAGAAAGAAAAAACCTCAAGATTTCAGTATCACAGCACTGCAAAAGTATCCATCTCACTCACATGACCTCATCCAAGGCAGTTTGACACAAGGTCTCTGCTGGTGGGGCTTTCAGGGGATCTGGGCTGGTGGAGGCTTCCTTTAAATGCATCAAGACCAGGAAGGGAAAGGTGGCAAATCATGAAGCCACTTTACATTTCTGCCCAGAAGTGACATAATTTCTGCCAGAGCATATCATGTTGTTGAATGAAAGTAGGATCCTATCATGTACCCAGCAAGATGTTACTAATGACTACCACACTGTAACTCTTTTACTGTATCTGAGCTTTATTTTTCTAATCTCTTAAAGAAATTTGGAGGATTTCCCTGACTTGACCCCTTTTTCCTTGGCCTTTCTCTGACCTTGTATATCCTGTATGCCAGAGTAAAGTCATTTTTTCCATTCATTCAACAAATATTTTTTTGAGCTTCTATATGTCAGATACCGGATGAGCTCTGGAAACCCTGCAGAAAGCAAAACCAGGCAAAATCCCTGATTGTATGGGTCTTATATGCTAACAGCACTGACAATAAACAAATAGACAAAATCTATGTAATATTTGAGGTGGTAAAATATTCTAAGAAGAATAAAGCAGGGTGGATTTTTCAAGGAAAACTTCTCTAAGAAGAATTAATTGTTTTGACACCTGAAAGAAAAGGGAGAGTGAAATATGTGATTATCTATAGAAGAAGCCTTCTGAAAAATGGAAGAGCAAATTCAGAGCCCTAAGGCAGGATGCTTCTAGGCATATCTGAGGAACAGAGGGAACCCAGAATATCTGGAGTGCAATGAGTAAGAAGAACTGTGATAGGATGTAGATCAGAGACAGCAAAGTGTCAGATCATGAAGGGCCTTGTAGGCACAGTAAGGAATTTGTGCTTTATTCTGAATGAGGTGGAAGGATTACAGGGCTTTGAGCAAAAAGGTGCCATGGTATGATTTGAATTTTCTCTGGCTTTCCTACAGGGAATAATCTATATGGCAATGATAATGGGAGCAAGGAGCACAGCTGGACAGCTATTACATTAATTCATGCATGGAAGATAATGTTAGCTTGAATCACAGCAGTAGTGGCAAAAGTTGGGAAAGAGTTGGATTCTGGGTGCATTTTGAACAAGCAGCCATCAGACTTGCTAATAGACTGGATGGGAGATAAGAGCTTACCACTGTAATTATGACTATATAGATGCCCCTTATCTATTCCGCACGAAAACCCAGTAATCTATCAAGTGCTAGTGCTGTTCCAGAACTGGGGTTAAATTTTCATGGGGTTTCATTCTAATGAAGGGAGGCAAATAGTAAATAATTTGAAAAAAAATGATTAATAAGAAAATAGACATTAACTAATGCTAGAAAGAAAATTTAAATGTGGGGGTATGAGGCACTTATGTGGCAGTGTTGGGCAAGGTAATGAGGCAAGGCCTGGGGAGCTGAGGTCAAAGCAAAGAGGAGTCAGACCTGAAGAGACTGGTGGGTTGGAAGGGTTGTACTCAAGCAGGCATAGGATAGTGCAAGTATCTATAGGCTTTGACAGTAATGACCTTATGGCCACTGTACTGTAAGCATAGCAGGAAGAGGGAAAGTGGCTCAGCATCAATAGGGAAGTAGGCATGGGCCAGGTAACACTGGGGTTTGTAGGCCAGGATAAGAATTTTAGATGATCAGGAAACGACAGGTGTTGGTGAGGATGTGGTGAAAGGGGAACCCTCCTACACTGTTGGTGGGAATGCAAGCTGGTGCAGGCACTCTGGAAAATAGCATGTAGGTTTCTCAACAAGTTGAAAATAGAGCTACCCTACAACCCAGCAATTGCACTACTGGGTATTTACCCCAAAGATACAAATGTAGTGATCTGAGGGGGCACATGCACCCAAATGTTTATAGCAACAAAGTCCACAAGAGCTGAACTATGGAAAGAACCTAGATGTCCATCAACAGATGAATGGATAAAGAAGAGGTAGTATATATATATATATACACACAATGGAATACTATGTGGCCATCAAAAGGAATGAAATTCTGCCATTTGCAATGACGTGGATAGAACTAGAGAGTATTATGCTGAGCGAAATGAGTCAGTCAGAGAAAGGCAATCATCATATGATCTTCCTGACATGAGGAATTTTGAGAGGCAGAGTGGGGGGTTTGGGGAGTAGGGAAGGAAAAAATGAAACAAGATGGGATAGGGAGGGAGGCAAACATAAGAGATTCTTAATCTCACAAAACACACTGAGGGTTGCTGTGGGGAGGGGAGTATGGAGAGGGGGATTGGGTTATGGACATTGGGGAGGGTATGTGCTATGGTAAGTGCTGTGAAGTGTATAAGCCTGATGATTCACAGACCTGTACCCCTGGGGCTAATAATGCATTATATGTTAATAAAAATAATTT
>RCUC01115774.1:0-26513 GCA_003697995.1 Taxidea taxus jeffersonii
GACCTGAGCCAAAGGCAGAGGCTTAATCCTTCAAGCCACCCAGGCACACCTATAGAGCATATTTTTGTATGAGAAGCAAACAAATTTGATTAATTCTTTTTTTAAGATCTTATTTATTCAATTGTGGGGCACCTAGGTGGCTCAGTTGGTTAAGCCTTCCACTCAGGTGATGATCCCAGGGTCCTGGGATAGAGCCCCATGTCAGACTCCCTGCTCAGCAGGGAGCCTGCTTCTCCCTCTCCTCCCTGCTCTTGCTCTTTCTCTCTCTCTCTCAAATAAGCAATAAAATCTTTAAAAAGAAAAAAGATTTTATTTATTCATTTGTGAGAGAGCGAGAGAGAAAGCATGAGAGTCGGGAGGGTCAGGGTGAGAAGCAGACTCCCCACTGAGCAGAGAGTCTGACAAGGAACTCGATCCTGGGACTCCAGGATAATGACCTGCAGATGCTTAACCGACTGAGCCACCCAGGCACCCAATTAATACTTTCCTATTAAGTATGCAAGGAGCTTAATTTTTCTAAATTTAAAGGATAAACATGGAGGTTGAAAGTAAAAATTACATGTATTACTAAGACATTTTTACAGTCAGAATTAGAGACCAAATGCAATTCGCCGGGTTTAGAAAGTCACTTTCCAAATTGAATTCTTATGTCAGAGAAAACAAATGTTTACTTTTAGGAAGCATGACAGATGTCACGACATACTGAGCATTGTTTTTTAAACTACTTTTGAAATTTCAAGTAATACCAATTTAGTCTGACTAAATTTTTAAGTCATTTGTAATTTTAAATTTTATTTCATCATAATATAAATTGTCTCAAGATGTTTGATCATTTCCACTGATGCTACAGAAGAAATAATTTGCAGTATTTCCTTATTTTTAAATACCTTACATTGAACATAACCGAAGCCTTCTCTGCCCATAAAAACTTAAGAAATGTTCATGTTTAAAAAAACAAAATCAGTCTATGGCCATACCACCCTGAACGCGCCCGATCTCGTCTGATCTCGGAAGCTAAGCAGGGTCGGGCCTGGTTAGTACTTGGATGGGAAAAAAACAAAATCAAATCTCAAAAACTTAATAGCCTTCCCCAAAACATTTTTAATAGAGTGGAGTGGGTGGGGAGGTAAACATAAAAATTTGTATAGTTTAACCTAACTCCCAAATACCTTTTATTTAATTTAATCTTGTTCACGTTTAAGAATGAACGTATTTTCGGGACGCCTGGGTGGCTCAGTTGGTTAAGCAGCTGCCTTCAGCTCAGGTCATGATCCCAGCGTCTTGGGATCGAGTCCCACATCGGGCTCCTTGCTCAGCAGGGAGCCTGCTTCTCCCTCTGCCTCTGCCTGCCACTCTGTCTGCCTGTGCTCACTCTCTCTGACAAATAAATAAAATCTTAAAAAAAAAAAAATTAAAAAAAAAAGAATGAACGTATTTTCAACAGATCTAATCTAATTATGGAATCATTTTAGGGCATTCTGAATAACCATATCATTTATAGGTATTAAAGCAGAATAAATTTTAGATTATATAATTAACTTATAATTATGTTCTTAGGACATCTGCCAAGAGAGGTTTCTTCAACACCAATGAATGACAAGCAATATGTTCCAAGACCATTACAACATTCTTAAGACAAATTCAGCTTTATAATAAGATAACTTATAAAAATATCAGAGAACACAATTTTAGAGAAATTTCCTGAATAGGTTACATCACAAACAGGGAAAGCCTAATTTGCCTGTCTGCAGAACTTTTTAAATAACAATGAACATCATAAGCACCTGAAATAAATTACTTCTTTACATGGTAAATTCCAGCCTAGTCACCAGTCTACTTCCTTATTGTATCCATGACTATTCTAACATGACTTTCCTCTAAGGGTCTTCAGCTTTAAAGAGACAGACTCTGACATCAATAATTCTTTACAGAGATGCCTATTCCATAAGCTGTTCTTCCTTTTTCTGAGGATATACTCAAAAGCATTTTTAGATATTACTTTTGTAATTTTTTTGTCAAAATAGTTTTCTGATAGTTCAAAGATAAAAAATCACATTAGCATGCTTGTAGCATGTAGGCTTGTGATCATAAACTTTAATACTAGGGCTTTAAAATGCATACAAAGGGGTGCCTGGGTGGCTCAGTGGGTTAAGCCTCTGCCTTTGCTTGGGTCATGGTCTCGGGGTCCTGGGATCAAGCCCCACATTGGGCTCTCTGCTTAGCAGAGAGCCTGCTTCCCCTTCTCTCTCTGCCTACTTGTGCTCTCTCTATCAAATAAGTAAAAATCTTTGAAAAAAATGTTTGTCTTTAAAAAAAAATTTTTTTTTAATGCATACAAGGTAATTATAGTAGTACCTACAGGTAAATAAAGGACTGTGGGATATGAATTCTTAGAAAAAAATCTACTTCCTACCTAGAGTACCTCTTAAGCTCCCTCTGCTGGCTACCATCTAAATAAAGTAGGAAAAATTGTCAGTCTTCCTTTGAGAGGTGATGAGAGAGGCAGGATCAAGCTGACAATGCAACAATTGGAACTCAAAGGGAAATTTCTCTTAAAGTTAAATCTGACTGATAAGTTCCCTCCCTAATAAGGCTTCTAGACTGCCAAACAGATTCACCCACTGGGGTGGGTGTGGGGGGTACCTGAAATATGAGAAATTACTGTCAAGTTTGAATATTAAATTGATATGCAAAAATGCAAAAGCATTTAGTGTAGATCAACTATAAGTAAGTAGTTATCATTTATTATTAGAAAAATTACGAATTTAAATATATTTCACAAATTTCATAGAACAAAAACACTATTAATCTGTTAGTTTCAATATTAAGGTTTATTTTTTTCCAGAGTGAGATTAAGTAACAATTTAAATAATCATCAGGATGTATAAATGAACATCCATTCAGATAAAACATTACTGCTTTAAAAGTGGCTATCTAAGAAATATTTTGTATGTAATAAATATATTTTATGTTTAGGTTAACAGGCACCATCTTGAGAGCAGAAAAGGTATTTTTAACCAATAAATAAATTATATTCAAGAAAACAAGATGTTTATATCTGAAGTATGATATATCCTTAAATGTTTTTCTTCATATAGCACCCAAACTTCCCAAATGTCTAGAAAGTATCTCCCAAAATATAACTCATACCTTAAGTCATAAAAATAAAGGCCAAGAAAAAATCAATTTAAGACAAAATGTACAGTTTATATTCTTAATTCCCCATTCAATAAAATATCAATTGCCAATTTATTAAAAGTAAATGAACTGTATATATGCAATCTGTTAGTGCTGAAAATCTGAAATATAATATTTTTAAAAGTCACTCTTTCTCAAAGTACTTAAAATATTGCATCTCTGGTGGCAAACCTGAAAACTATCAAGCATTTTACTTTCCTAGTTTTCATTCTTCCACTCCCTCCTCTACTCCTGTATCCTTTAACAGCCATCCACTGTTTTTTATTTTTTTGTTTTTGGTAAATATACTTACTTATATCTCAAACACAAAACACTGACAATACTCCTTGGTAAACAAGGAAATCCCAGAACAGTCCAAGCCTACAGCTTAGCTCCCAAAGTGTGGCACAGGCTAAATGACAGGGAAAAAAAACAATCAATGGCCCTTATTGATGTAGTCAGAATGCTCCTGAGAGTCCACAACTGTGTGAGAATTTGCTGATGTAATCCTGAAGACAGTGTCAACATATTTTGCAGATAAATATCAGAGAATAAGTCTTTGATTGATAATTTTTCTATTTATTTCTGCCAAGGCCACTGAAAACACAAAAGCCTTCTCATCAGAGAGGTTAGCATAGATGTCAATTTCCTTTTCCTGTTTCTCTGTTAAAAAAAAGAGAGAGAAAGCTTAATGTAAATATGGTAATTTAAAAATACTTGAGGCTTTCAAGTATTTCTTTAGATGACAATAAATATACATAATATTAAAACATATATTAAATGTTATACAGTATCATGCTATTAAACTGAAATTTTTTTAAAAATTACACAAAGAAGTTATTGAAATGCCATGAACTAAATGGAAACTGTGTGTGTGTGTACACACTGTCTATAATACCTACATCATTTCCGTAAAAATCTCAAAAATTTCTTTCTCTTCAGTAGGATAAGCTCACTGTTCCAATCAAAATGAATCTCACCCTAGAGATGGTCCTTTCTGAAAATCCAATAGTGCCTTTATGAATATATTAACTTCTTTACCTTAGCCCTGCTATAAAAAATAAGAATAACCAACATTTAATTCTATTTTTCCCCCTCCTGATTACAAATGCAATCCAAGTTCATGGTAGAAAATGGGAAAGTACAAAAAAACAAAAAAGAAAATAAAAACCACCTACATTATCTCAGAGCCAGTTAAAAACACAATAAACATGGGGTGCCTGGGTGGCTCAGTGGGTTAAGCCTCTGCCTTCGACTCAGGTCATGATCTCAGGGTCCTGGGATCGAGGCCTGCATCAGGCTCTCTGCTCTGCAGGGAGCCTGCTTCCCCTCTCTCTCTGCCCTGCCTCTCTGCCTACTTGTAATCTTTCTCTGTCAAATAAATAAAATCTTTAAAACACACACACACATAATAAACATCTTTGTGTACATTCTGCCAATTTCTTTTTTCAGGCTCTTTTTATGATTGTACTTTGGTCTGTTCTTTGTTTTGTTTTGACTTTTTAATCAAAGTTAAATATAGAGTCAAATCGTTTTTATTCAACTTGCTACAAAATATAGAAGTCTTCCTTCCCCCATGCACATTTCCCACAAGTGCAACTACTCAACTACTTTTTTTTCAGTTGTTTCTTTTTGTTTTTACCTCTAAGCAAAGTTTTTATGTGATGCTACTTCTTGGGTTTAGGCATTATTAACTGACCTTCCACCGTGAAAAGTCAGGATCTTATTGTTTACCATATCTTAAGCCCCCATACTCTTTCTAACCCATCTTCCCATTACAGTTACATCACAATTTTGGTGATATCAATATTCAATGTTTACATTATTCTTCTATGTAAATGATTTGACTATAACTGCACATTGTTTTTTCCTGAAGAAATTCTTTTTCCATTTGCTTAGTTTTCATTGGTAATGAGTTGTATAGATCTTTCAGAATGTTTACACATACTAGGTATTATATCAATTTTATCTTCTTGAATAAGTCTCTCCAAGTCTTCTGCTCCAATCTGAAATGGTTGATTTCTAGACCTGCTACACAATTAATTATCATCAGGATCTCTCTTCAACATCATGCTGGATATAAACGTCTTTCTCTTGAGTTGGACCCTGTGTCCTGGATCCCAGGACACTTTCGTGGTTTAATTCTTCCTTTTGATGTATCCTGTAGTAGCTTCCTGAGAAAGGGAGTACAGGTAGCAAATTTTTTGAGACCATGAATGTTAGAAAGTGTCATTAGTCTACCTTCATGCTAATTCATAGTGTGGTTCACTGAAGACTGATAGATTTCCTGAGTAGCATGAAGGCAAAAAATTGTCTTCCAACTAATGTGCCACTATTAGAAAGAGCCAATACCTTTTTTAACAGCTATTTAAAACGTTATTGCTAAATTTACACACAGTGAAATACACAGATCTTAATGTACAATTGGACGAATACATCTACATATGTACATCTAAATAACCCACACCACAATCAAGATACAGGAAATTCCTCATGCTCTTTTCCAGTCAATTCCTCCCCACCTCACCAGCAACTACTGTTCTGATTCTATCACCACAGATTCATTTGCCTGTTCTTGGACTGCATATAAATGGCATCATTTAGCATGAACTATTTTGTGTCTAGCTTCTTTCATTCAGCATGTTTTTAAAATTCATTGATGCTTATATGAGAGTTTGTCCCTTGCTGGGTAGTACTCCACTGAATTAATTCCAAATACTACTTCCTTCTCTCGTTCTTTTTTCTCTGAGCACTTGAAGGAGTTTCCCTTTAACCAGAGATAGGATTTCTGACAATATGCTTCAGTATAATCTCTACTTTTAATCATCCACTCATCTGGGAATTTGGTGGGTCATTTCAATGTGGAAAGTCAATGTCCTTCGGGCTTGGAAAAATATCTTGATTTATTTCAGCGATGACTTCCTTCTCCTCCATCTTCTATGTTCTTTTTTGGAATATCAGTTATTTATAGATGTTGACCTCAAACTGGTCCTCTAAATTTCTTATCTTTCCCATTCTATTTACTCATCTCCCTCCCTTCCTTCCTTCTTTCCACCCACCCTCCCTCCCTCCCTCTCTCTCTCTCTCTTTCTTTTTAGGGAGAGAGAGGGAGCGAGAGAATCCTAAGCAGACTTCCCACACAGCGCAGAGCCTGACATGGGACTCGATCTCACAACCCTGAGATCGTGACCTGAGCCGAAATCAAGATGGATGCTTAACCGACTAAGCCATCCAGGCACCCCTTTCATCTCTTTTTCTATTCCTTTACATTCTGGTAGAATTCTTTAATTCTGTCAATAAACCTGTTAAAGTTTTTCATTTATGCAATCTTTATTCACACACATTTTTTTAATATTTGTATTTTATTTATTTATTTATTTGACAGAGAGAGAGAGAGAGAGAGACAGCAGAGGGAGAATACAAGCAGGGGGAGTGGGAGAGGAAGAAGCGGGCTTCCTGCTGAGCAGGGAACCCTGGATCATGACCTGAGCCGAAGGCAGACGCTTAACTAAACTGAGCCATCCAGGCACCCCTAGATTTGTATTTTAAAGTTCATTTTCTAGTACTTTTTTGACACCATTTTCCCATTTAAATATCATCTTTTTCTTGTTTTATGACTACAGTATCTTCTCTTGTTAAAAACATTAAAAATAGGGACAACTGGGTGGCTCAGTCAGTTAAGCACCTGCCTCTGGCTCAGGTCATGATCCCAGGGTTCTGGGATGGAGTCCCACATCGGGCTCTTTGCTCAGCAGGAAGCCTGCCTCTCCCTGCTTGTGCTCACTCTCTTGCATTCATGCTCTCTCTCTGGCAGATAAATAAATAAAATCTTTTTTAAAAAATCAACAATAGTTTTAATTTTTTCTCTTTCCTGCAAAAATCTCTTTTATCCAAGTCATTGTTTTTATTTTAGTTATTGTTTTATTGTTTGGTCTTAGCCTTTTATATAGATGCTTTCTTCTGTATATCTGAGTAATTCTTGATAATATGTACATATTTAAGAACGGGATCTGAAAAGCTGATGAGCTCATACATATCTGTGGAGCCTGACCGTGATCAACAATTTAGGATGATCTGACTGGGCCATTTGTGAAACTCCTAATAATGTATCCTTATTTTAGGTCCTTTCTCTTGGGTTTTTCACATTTCCTAGAGAAGGTACTGCTAATCTCCTAACTCGAAGATTCACGCCTGACCACAGATCTCAATATTTACCATCTCCAATTTTCAAGTAATCTTCCTGATCTCAATATAGTATCCCTGCCCTCAATGATACCTGGTGTTACTAAATCAGAGATTCTGTTTTGTCTTATCTTTTTTTTTTTTTAAAGATTTTATTTATTTATTTGACAGAAATCACAAGTAGTCAGAGAGGCAGGCACAGAGAGAGGGAGAGGCAGGCTCCCTGCCGAGCAGAGAGCCTGATGTGGGGCTCGATCCCAGGACCCCAGGATCATGACCTGAGCCGAAAGCAGCGGCTTTAACCCACTGAGCCACCCAGGCGCCCCTTGTCTTATCTTTTTAAAAGGATAAATCTGGAAGGAGGGGAAAATGAGGTAAACAGCCCTAGCAGGCCATTAAAAAACAGACTTCCAGGGACGCCTGGGTGGCTCAGTTGGTTAAGCGGCTGCCTTCGGCTCAGGTCATGATCCCAGCGTCCTGGGATCAAGTCCCACATCAGGCTCCTTGCTCGGCAGGGAGCCTGCTTCTCCCTCTGCCTCTGCCTGTGCTTGCTTGCTCTCTCTCCCTCTCTCTCTGTCAAATAAATAAATAAAATCTTAAAAAAAAAAAAAAAAACAGACTTCAAATAATCTCATTTTTAGCCTCACCTTTACCTCTACACTTCCAGACATAACTAATGCACAAACTCCTGACCTTAGGGGCAGGTGTGTAATAAAAATCAGGTTTTTTAGATCAGTTTTTCCTAAAGGGGCAAACAAAGGTTTCATGGGTCTACTAAAGCAGTTATCACTTTCTAGAATTCTGTTGCTTTTCCTATTTCTTGTCCTTATGGAATTCGGTCCTTTAAAAAAAAAATCCCTTTACTAATAATTACTTAGGATTTGAGGATGATGGAGAGCTTGATGTGGTTATTCAATCCACCAATTTTAACTTGAACTCTACATAAATCTTGTATGTTCATTAATAAGATATTCAGAATTGCCCATTGTATTTTAGTCTTAATATCACTCCTACCTTACTACTATTCAAAATAATCATATTCCCCTCATATAAAATGGAAACTTATCTTAAACCAACAAAATTTTTAAGTTTAATGATTTGTTTTTATGATTGTATAAAAATATTTTGCTATCTAGATGTCTAACAAGCTTTCCTTTTCCATTCTTTCTTCTTCCTATTCTTTTTCAAAATAAAGAAAACAAAGTCAATTGAAAACAAAGTCAATTTCTTTTTCAAAATAAAACAAATGTGGTTTTTATACACAAACTGTCCTTACTAAAGGGAGGGCTAGCTTCAAAGTTTTCAAGTACCCTATGAGCAAGAAATCAATAAAAACTGAATTACAGTAAATACTTAATACTAAGAAGCATATGAAAGAAGTCTGTTCTAAAACATAGAGATTTCAAAAGTTCATATTTCTTATCCGTATTATATTTAGAGACCATGGTCTGCCTCAAGAGTTGGTAAAACGCAGCCCAAGGTCAAATTTGGCCTGCCACCTGTTTTTATAAAGTCTTACTGGAACACAGCCATGCTCATTCATTTACATATTGTCTATGGCTGCTCTCCAGCTACAATGACAGGGCAGAGTAGCAGCAACAGAAGGCTGCATGGTACACAAAGCCTAAAATATGTATTACCTGGCTCTTTACAGAAAAAGTTTGCTGACCTCTTCCCCACCCCGACCCCAAGGCCTACCTGAAAAGATTCATTTATTCTACAAAAATTGTTTTGAGTACCTTCCTGTTTGTATTAAAAATAAATCAAAAGTGTATCTTACTCTAGATATAGTTTAAAACTTTTCTATTAATAAGCTCAAAATATCTGAAAAAAGATTGAGAGCTAACTAAATTCTTTTCTCAAGTTAATATGAATAAAAATTTAGACCAGCACATAAAAATTTCTAGTACAACTATCTAGATTTCATTTCCCCAACTAAAAGACTGTCATTTTCTGTTTTCTCATCTCCTTTCACTCACCACCAGAAGCATTCCTTCCCCATTCTTTGGGTTATATTCCCTTTACTTCAACTGAAAAGAATGTTCTGTTTTCTGGGCCAAGCAGTATTTCTCTGTTTTGTTTTTTGGGTTGGTTTTTTTTTCTTTTCTGTTGATTTTTTTTTGCGGGGGGGGGATCCTAGTTTCCCTTCTGAAGCAGTTTTTAGCATAGATTTTCTGATCATCCCATGTTAAAAAACACATTCAAATTTAAAAAATAATTCAAACTCTCTGGAAGAGCAGCATAAGAGAAGGAAAAAGGAAATGGAGTAAAATTTCCCAAGGAATTAAGGAGTATCTAACTATTTTTCATAGAATACTGTCAAATATGATATAAGCCTTATTCCTTCAGACACAAAATAGTAAGAAACCATTAAGTCTGAAAAAGCTAAGGACAGCTATACCAGTGAAGTTATTTCCCCTAACAGTCATAACTTTATTGAAATAAAAGCATACAAAGCAGAAAGAAATGGTAGACAGGTATAAAAATTTTTTTCAATGTCTAAAATTAGAGAAATTTACACTTACGCTTGAATATCTAAAACTGAGTGTCTGAAAAAGCAAAGCATAACTCACCAACAAGGTAAGAAATTATAAATGCATTTCACTGAAGATGAAATTATTTTGATGGAGGTTTTTAAGTAATTATAAAGAGTATCCATCCCTTTTTTCCATTAATTACAGGCTTGAAAGTCTCAATTGCAAAAGATACTCATTCAAGGCCATACAGGGTTTCATTATCCTAGTCTAGTGTTGCTGCTCTTGTGTCATCTTTGAAATTTTCCATGATAAAAGGTTTTTTAGAAGATGTACCAAAAAAGAAGCTGAAGTTTTAGTTAATGCTTAAAAACAAGTTATTGGCAGACATACTACTTATCAGAAGAAACTCCTTTCTTTCTGAAACTGGTAAGGAGAAATCTGAATATATTTTGGACAAAGAAGAATTTACCTAACTACCCAAATTCTGCCTCAAAGTAGAGAGGACACAATGAGCAATTTTAAAAATTCATGCTGAAGAATATTTCAATAGTAATTTTAAAACCCATAGTGTAACAGTTTGAAAAAAGTCTAATGGAACTCAGATTTATCTTTAAAAACAAACAAATAAACAACCATTTTAACAGGCTTCTCTAGGTTGTCATATACAAATTATTATCTCTGAACATTACAATCATCAGTTTATTGCAAGGTGAATTTTTCCTAATTTGAGACTTTAGCTTTTCAATAAGAATTAAATTCTGTGATTTAAAACAAAAACAAAAACAAAAACAAAAAACAAAAAAACCAAGCACCTACCCTGAAGGAAATGTTTTTAAACTAAAATATGAGTTGTGATTTTAAGTCCAGGAGCTCATTGCCTACCAAACACTTTCTTTACTACTATCTAATTAAGATCTAGAAAAGTTTAATACTTGAAAAACAAAACTGCTTGGATTTATTCATACCTCTTTCTTCCTCATGTTTTTTGGCAGATGCAGTTTTAGGTCTTCCTCTTCCTCGTCTGATATGATCTGAATGGCTGTTACTTCGAGACCTCTTTCTGTTTTCTAAATCCTTATTTACTGTAGAATTTATCTTCTCTCGCCTAACTCTCTCTGTTCGCCTCCTCTTGGCCTCATGCTTGTTTTCTGTATGGATGAATAAAAGTGATATATTTTAGGGCTTAGCAAGAACTGTTTGCCCAAGTTCTCATTGTCTTCTTTTTCTTTCTAAATAGCACTAGAGTTTGCTGCCTGGCATATTTTATAAAACTACAACCATAAAATCTATGTTCCTCATGCCCACACAGGAAAAAAAGAAATTCAACAGAATTCAGATCCACATTAACTCATGAGGTAGGAGGAAGTGTAACAGAAGACCAGTTTCTTTATTTGGCACCTTTAATTTCAACCCCTACATGTTCACACAATTTCACAGTGATCTTTCTGCCTTTTTCCTTCTCTCTGCTTCCAAGCTAAAAATGGTAAAGTAATAGAAAAGGAAAAAAAAATTCCATTCCTTTTTGTCCCCTACTCAAATTATAGACTGAAATATGTCAAACATACAGAAGCAAAACTGACCTTAGCCATAATACATTAAGGTTACCAATAAAAAGCAAACAGAAAACATCCACAGAAATATATAAACATTAGGGAAGTAATAAGTAGTTTTAATTTTAGCCACAGATGAGATCATTTCTGACATCCTCAGGGCATGCAGATCCCTAAATGGAATAGCAAAAGAGGAACTTTACTCAATATGGTGATTTAATTAATGCCAAGAGGCCATCCTTTTCACTCCAAACAACTCAAAATGTTGGATAAGACAAACAACAAATTAAACAAAAAACAAAAAACTTGCTTTTATACATACCTGAACTCAAAAGCAACAAAGAGAATTCCCCAAAACCTAAAACCACATGGTAAAGGGCCAAAATAGATAAAATTCATATTCCGAGAAGGGAGCAACTTAAAAGACTGTAATGTAAGTATAGGCTCTTAATAGGCTATTAATAGTATAATTTAAAAAAAAAAAGACTTTTTAAGTAAAATGGTAATGGTTATTTCCAAATACTGTACCCTTAGAGAATTAGTTAATTCTAATCTCAGACATAGACCAGATGATGCAAGAACACTTAATTATTCCAGATTGCAAAGTAGTTGTCAAAGACAACTAGGGTCTTGTTAAAGGACCCAAGGGATAACTTGAAAAGGCTCCCACTGACCACTTTAGGACAATTTGGGCATCAGTACAAACTGTAACTGTAATAATAAATTGGAACATCAGATATACTTAAAACCATAAAAGCAACTGCCTTCAGCTCAGGTCATGATCCCAGAGTCTCGAGATCGAGTCCGGCATCAGGCTCCCAGCTCCGCAGGGAGTCTGCTTCTCCTCTGACCTTCTCCCCTCTCATGCTCTCTCTTACTTGCTCTCTCAAATGAATAAATAAAATCTTTAAAAAAAATACATGACATAAATTTAAAAAATACAAGCAAAAAACTACTTGGCCACCGTAAGAAGATATTAAAGAACCAGGTCCCTATTTTGAAAACTTAAATAGAATAGAAAGAATAAAAGATTTTATCCTGCTTTTTCTATTCAAACTGTACCACTCACTGGGTAACAAAAGGACAGATAAAGAGAAGTTTCTAATTTAAGAATTACTGTAGTTAAAAAATGAAGAACGACAATAAGAAAAAGATTTTATTTATTTATTTATGTATTTGAGAGAGCGGGCAAGCAAGGGAGCACAAGTGGGGGAGAGGGGCAGAGGGAGAAGCAGGCTCCCCACTGAGCAGGGAGCCCGACCTGGGGCTGATTCCAGGAACCCCAGGATCATGACCTAAGCAGAAGGCAGATGCTTAATTGAGTGAGCCACCCAGGCGCCCCAAGTATCACCATTTTCAACCAGAAATGAATGAAAGGATGTAAGTGTTAAACATAAATAGCTGCTAACATTACAAAAACAGAGACAAGCGGACTTTATGTGTCACCTGACAGAATACCTATTAGGTAGTCTTGTCAAGGAAATCAAATCCCATCAAGCCTTTGAATCCAAATTACAATTTACAGGAAAAATAAAAGTCACTGGAGGAACGTGTTATCCTATATTCCTACACCATGAAGACCCAAATAGCACATCCAGATGTACATGTGATAGCTTCTTTAACACACAATTTGCAAGGAAAAACAAGAAAGAAAACAATAGATGAAAGAAAGCTAAAAAAAGACATCACCCATACATAATGTGTGGACCTTACATAATCTGTTTTTTAAAACTTTAAAAAAGTTTTTATGAGAAACCTGAAAACATCAACACACATTAGGTATTTAATATTAAGGAATTATTGTTAATTTTAATTGTGCTTATATCTTTAAATGTCTATCTTTTAGAAATATAAGAAATATATAATAAAACATTTATAATAAATTATATGAGATTTGCTTAAAAATAATATGCAAGGGAAGGAGTAAACATGGGTTTGAATGGGGCCAAGTTGGCCATTTTCTTCCTGCTCTTGTGTATGCTTAGAATTTCTCAAAAAAAAAAAAAAATAGTGATAGGTAAAGCTTTTTATAGTATGCCTTTTAAAGTTCAACAATGAATTTAGGTTTGTTCCTCCAGCTACCCACCAATCTCTGCAAACTTCTCAAAAAAGAGCTATCTCTACTTTCTGCCTTCAGTTTCTCACCTTCCATTCACTAATCAATCCACTGCAATATAGATGCCCATTCAATGAAACTGATCATCAAGAAGGACAAAAAATCTGTTATCAAATCTAATAGTATCTCTCTTTAACCATCTTAATGCCATCTCTCAAAAATTCAACAAAGATGACTATTCTTTTCTGTAAATTATTCTTCACTTGCTTTTCAGGTTTCCAGGTTTCCCAGCTCACCCAACATTTCCTCTTTATCTCCTTTTGCTGTCTTCTCCCCCAGGTTCTTTCTCATCTTTAATATTACAGCCCAGACCTCTGACCTGAGCCCTCTTCTCTCACTTACATTCTGTCAAGATAATCCATAGATCCACACATTACACTCTATTATTTATGATGGTTCCAAAATTTATACTTTCAACTCTGGCCTCTTCCCAAAGTTCCAGACTGCCTACTTGACAGCTTTACTCTAATATCTTACAAGTATTTCAAATATATCAAAAAATCACTCTTGATTTTCCCTTCTCCAAAGCTTCATTATATTAGTAAGTAGCACCACCCAGTTGCAAAAGCCAAATAATTTGTGATTATCTGTGACTCAGCCTGCTGTTTCTTGTATCATCACAAATGCCCACAGGTACTCCTCGCAAAATATACCCACAATTTCTTCATCTTTCTACCTCCACGGACAACATCCAAACCAAATATGTTTCCTACATAGCTGCCAAAGCTATCTTAAAAAAATTCAAACCATATAGCTCCCCTTCTAAAATCTTTCATTAGCTTTTCATTGTATTTAAAAATATGCCTGGGTCGCTCAGTGGGTTAAAGCCTCTGCCTTCGGCTCAGGTCATGATCCCAGGGTCCTGGGATTGAGCCCCTCATTGGGCTCTCTGCTCAGCAGGGAGCCTGCTTCCCTCTCTCTCTGTCTCTGCCTGCCTCCCTGCCTACTTGTGATCTCTGTCTGTCAAATAAATAAATAAAATCTTTAAAAAGATAAAAATAAAAATAAAGTCAAATTTCCCTACCAAAGACTACAAGTGTCTATAAGATCTGACATTTGCCTCTCTCTCCAATCTTCTCTCATACTGAAACACCTTGTTCACTATACTCCAGACATGCCTTCCTTTTAATAAAACAAGTTCCTTTCTCCCTTAGGTATCTGCATTTACTAATCCTTCTGCCTAGAGTTCTCATCTCAAAACTTTTTTTTTTAAGATTTTTTTTTTTTTAGATTTTTATTTATTTATTTGACAGACAGAGACCACAAGTAGGCAGAGAGACAGACAGAGAGAGAGGAGGGGAAGCAGGCTCCCCGCTGAGCAGAGAGCCTGATGCCGGGCTCGATCCCAGGATCCTGAGATCATGACCTGAGCCGAAGGCAGAGGCTTTAACCCACTGAGCCACCCAGGCACCCCTAAGATTTTTTTTAATATTTATTTATTTGTCAGAGAAAGAGAGCACAGACAGAGAGAGTGGCAGGCAGAGGCAGAGGGAGAAGCAGGCTCCCTGCTGAGCAAGGAGCCCACTGTGGGACTTGATCCCAGGACGCTGGGATCATGACCTGAGCCGAAGGCAGCCGCTTAACCAACTGAGCCACCCAGGCGTCCCTCATCTCAAAACTTTTAATGAGACTACTTATTTACTTCAAATGTTGATTTATAGGTTACCCACCCATGAGTCTTACAGCCCAAAATTACTTTTTATAATCTAATATTATAATCTGTTATTTACTTATATGTTCAATCCCTCATTAGAATATAAACTCCATGAAAGCTGGGATGCCCCTGTCTCGTTCACAGAATCTAGAACATTATCTACACATATTAAGTAGTGCTGAATAAATAAAAGCAGACAGAGCACATGCATTTACCTCCCCCTTTCTAGAAAATCCCACTGAAAAGACAATAAACATGGGTAAAAGGTAAAGAGAAAAAGGAAAATAGATCTGTACTGATGGAAACAAGTATACTATCATGCATCTGAAATTACAGAATTTCAGCAAATGAGCAAGTTCACAGATTCTGATAAGAAACCAGAACAGTGGGGCGCCTGGGTGGTTCAGTGGGTTAAAGCCTCTGCCTTCGGCTCAGGTATTGATCCCAGGATCCTGGGATCAAGCCCCGCTTTGGGCTCTCTGCTTAGCAGGGAGCCTGCTTCCTCCTCTCTCTCTCTCTCTGCCTGCTTCTCTGCCTACTTGTGATCTCTGTCTGTCAAATAAATAAATAAAATCTTTTAAAAAAAAAAAGAAAAGAAAAAGAAAGAAAGAAAAAGAAACCAGAACAGGAGGCACCTGGATGGCTCAGTCAGTGAAGCCTCCAACTCTTGCTTTTGGCTAAGCTCATGGTCTCGGGATTGTGGGACTGAGCCTGGTATCAGGTTCTCTACTCAGCAGGGAGTCTGCTTGAGATTCTCTCTCTCTCCCTCTGCCCCTCCCTGAGTTCTCTCTAAAAGAAATAAATAAATCTTAAAAAAGAAAGAATGGGAGAAACTAGAATAGAAGACACTACAATCCAAAATAGAAACAAAAGATGGCTCCTATAGAAGGGAGAGCTCTTCTTCCCCAATATACTTCCAGGACAGAACAAAAAGTACAATAAGAGAGAGCAGGCCACAGAGTGATCATCAGAATACCTACAAGACTACTGCACAGAAAATGATACACGGAAGTAAAGCTCTCAGGAACCAAGCAATGTTCAAAGGAACTGTGAACCTCCAAAACATAGACAGAAGACACAAACAAATGACAGCTTCTCATAAAAATGAAATAATATAAGGAATGTCACATTCTTTCCCAGGATAAAGCTTCCCCTATTTTGGTCATCATGGAATTCAATAGTGTCTCCCAGCTCATATAATTTACACCCAAAAGTCTGCCAATAAGCTCCTCCCAACTATACACTGAAGAGATCTGTAGTCAAAATAGACTTTGAAAACAGTGTAGGATAGTCATGCAAATTATCTATACGGATAAATCCTTCATTTATAAACATCAATAGGCAATTAAGGATCACCAGCAATTTAAGGAAAATAGAAAGTGTAATAGAGAAGGAACAAGTTAAACAGGAAGAACAAACATAGTTCAAGAAACATGAAAAAAATAGGGGCGCCTGGGTGGCTTAGTCAGCTGAGTGTCATGTCCAACACTTGGTTTCAGCTCGAGTCATGATGTCGGGGTTGTGGGATCCTGCCCCACGTAGGGCTCAGTGCTCAGTATGGAGTCTGTTTGTCCCACTCCCTCTGTTCCTCCCTATCCTCTCTCTCTCTCTCTCTCTCTCAAAGAAATAAATGATTCTTAAAAAAAAAAAAGATAATCTTAAAACATTCTAATGCATACCTTCAGAGAGATCTGATTATAGACTTTATATCATTAAGAATAAGACTCTTTTGCAAAAATAGAAAACTCAATCCTAAAATTCAAATGGACTCTTAAGCGACCCGAAATAACCAAAAGAATCTTGAAAAACAATGTCAGAAGTCTCACACTTCCTGATTTCAAAACTTACACACAGCTACAGTAATCAAAAAAGTGTGGTACTGCCATCTGACAGATATATAGACCAAGAGACTAAAATAGCCCAGAAATAAATCCTTGAATATTTGGTCAAATGATTTTCAAAAACAGCACCAAGATGATTCAAGGAGAAAAAGATAATATTTTCAATAAGTTGTATTGGGAAAACTGGATATCCACATACAAAATAAAATATAACTGGACCCTTATTTCATACCACATGCAAAAATTAATTCAAAATAAATTGCATACTTAAATATTACAGCTAAAACTATAAACTGTTTAGAACAAAAAGAAGGGAAAAGCTTTATAACACTGGACTTAGCAATGATTTCCTGGATATGACACTGAAAATACAGGCAACAAGAGAAAAAACAGACAACTTGGATTTCAACAAAATTGAAAACTTTTGTGCATCAAAAGACAGTATCAACCGAATAAAAAAAGGCGATTCACGGAAGAGAAAAAAACACTTGTAAGCATTTATCAAATAAGGGATTAATATCCAGAATAAAAAGAACTTCTATAACTCAATAACAATCCAATTCAAAAATGAGCAAAGAACTCAAATAGACATTTATCCAAAGATGACAAGCAAATAAAAAGATGTTCAACATCACTAATCATTAGAGAAATGCAAATCAAAACTACAAGTTATCACTTCATACTGATTAGAATGGCTCTTACCAAAAGCACATAAAATAAGTGTTGATGAGGATGTGGAAAAATTGGAAAATCTGGGTACTGCTGCTGATAACCTAAAATGGTGCAGCTGTTGTGGAAAATGATATGGTATTATCATATACATAGAAATACCATAACATCTAGCAATTCCACTTCTGGGCATATATACAAAAGAAATGAAAGCAGGAAATTGAATAGCTATTTGAACAATCATGTTCACAGCTGCATTATTCACAATAGCCAAAAGGTGAAAGCAACTCAAGTGTCCATCAATGTATGAATAAACAAAATGTGGTATATATGTACAATGAAATATTAGAAAGGAAATTCTGACACAAGTGACAACATGGATAAAGTCTAAAGACATTATGCTAAAGGAAAGAAGTCAGACATTAAAAAAATAAATGTAGTATGATTCCAAATAGGAAGTAACTACACTAGTCAAATTCATAGGTACAGAAAGAAGAATAGTGGTTGCCTTAGAGCAGTGGGGAAGGGGAATGAAGAGATTATTGTTTAATGGGTATAGGGTTTCAGTCTGGGAAGATGAACATAGTCCTGGAGATTAATAGTGGTAATGGTTAGGTACAGAACATGAATGTACTTAATGCCACTGAAGTGTACATTTAAAATGATTAAAATAGAAGGTTCCTGGGTGGCTCAGTCAGTTAATTCAGCTCCAGTCATGATCCCAGGATCCCGGGATCAAGTCCAACATTGGGCTCCCTGCTCAGCAGGTCGTCTGCTTCTCCCTCTCCTTCTGCCCCTACCCCCTGCTCATACTCTTGCTCTCTCAAATGAATAAATAAAATCTTTAAAATTATTAAAATACTGATTTTATGTTATATGTAATTTACCACAAAAAAATATGAAAAAAATAAGATTCAATGAAAAAAGAAGAAATCAGAAAACAAGATGAACTGCTTAAAATTAAAGTGTAAAAGACAAGCTAAATAATGGACACCTCTGAAAGACAGAATTATAGCTCTAGAAAAGGAAATCAATGAAATTTCCTGGAACCCCAAAAACAACAACAACAAAAAAGAGAATAGGTGACACTAACTGAAGAAAAAGGAAGGAAAGATCCAAAAAATCTAATATTCATCCATGACATAATTATTAATTATCTACCCAATATTCACTCCCCCCTCTTCATTAAGAACAGAATGTTCTGATCACGAGGGCAATGGGTCCAGTTAAAATATATACATTCAAAGACCTTCTTGCAGATGAATTGGCCGTGGAATTTTGTTCTGGCCAATGACAAGTAAGTGGAATTGGGTAAGATTTCCAACACAATTTTTTTTTAAGCTAGAATGTCCCTTTGTCCCTTTGCCCTTCCCTCTTCTTCCTATTGGAATGCATAAGGAATGCCTAGAGGTACAATAGCTACCTTGTAACAATAAGGATAAAAACCAAATCTCAGGACAGAAGGAAGAAACTAACCTAGGTCCTTGATGATATTATTGAATCACTAGTCTTGTAGTGCCAACTTCATCTTTCTTCACTAAATAGTGAAAAAAAACCCCACAAACTATGTGTCCAATCCAGTGTCAGTCTCTGTGGATGATAATCTTGATATATCATCCAACAAGTATGCAATCATTATGCCAGGAGGAAGAGAAAAGAGAATGGGGAAGAAAGAAATAATAGGCAAAAATTGCTCTAAACTGGGACGCCTGGGTGGCTCAGTTGGTTGAGCGGCTGCCTTCAGCTCAGGTCATGATCCTACCGTCCTGGGATCAAGTCCCACATCGGGCTCCTTGCTCGGCAGGGAGCCTGCTTCTCCCTCTGCCTCTGCCTGCCATTCTGTCTGCCTGTGCTCACTCCTGCTCTCTCTCTCTGACAAATAAATAAATAAAATCTTAAAAAAAAAATTGCTCTAAAGATTTGAGCTCTCAGATGGAAAGAAAGAATGAGAATGACATTTAAATGTGAGTACAGGGGGGCGCCTGGGTGGCTAGGTTGGGTAAGTGGCTGCCTTTGGCTCGGATCATGATCTCAGGGTCCTGGGATTGAGCCCTGCATCGGACTCCCCGCTCAGCAGACAGCCTGCTTCTCCCTCTCCCTCCGCCTGCTGCTCTGCCTACTTATGTTCTCTCTCCCTCTCTAATAAATAAATAAAATCTTTAAATAATTAATTAATGTATGTATGTATGTGAGTAGTGAGTAATGAATGTATGTGAGTACAGGGCTCCCAAGTGGCTCAGTTGGTTAAGCGTCCAACTCGGTTTTGGCTCAGGTCATGATCTCAGAGTTGTGAGATCTAGCCCCACAACAGTACCCATGCTCAGAGAGAAGTCTGCTTGGGATTGTTTCTCTCCCTTCACCCCTGCCTCCCCCCCAACTTGCATGTGTGCACGCGCACTCTCTCTCTAAAATAAATAAACAAACAAACAAATAAATGTGAGTATACAGTAAAGGCCTTCCACACAATGAAAAAACAGGAAATGTATCACCACATACTTTCTATGAAAAAAATTTTTCCCAGTCTGAAAAAACTTTCTGGAAAATTTATTTCAGAAATAAAAACACACGAGTTAAAAAAAAAAATGGTACTGATGAAAAATAGAATTATCCTAAGAGTACGAAGGAAGGAAATCTTAGTATAACAGCTATGTACCAGACCTCAAATCAGTCAGTCTTAATAAGAAGTCAGAAGATTCCACAAAAAAGTCTTAAAAATGAATATACTCATCATTATATAAACTACATGATCAAAAACGTAAAAGTACAGGCACAGGGGTAAATAAAGGTACGCATTCTTCCACTAATAGCAAAAAACAAAACAAAACAAAACAAAAAACCTAAAGCCATGTCCCACATAAGACTGTGTAGCAATTTTAAGTGATTAGTGTTTTCTGAAATAATAAAACCAAACCTTTATTGTCAAGTAATTCAGAATTAATGTTCAATCACTGAGTTTAAAATACTACTGACAACTGGCAATAATCATTTCACTTTTTTTTCTTAACTAAAAGTGAGTATGTCATTTATAGACTTCTTGGCTTATTTATCAGCCTTTGCTTGTTAACTTATCTTAGACAATAATTTGAAAAGTAAGTTTAGGTTTAGTTTTTTTATGCTTTTTTCCTTCTCCCAATTAAAAATGAGGAGGTTGTTATTTATCTGACTAAACTTAATCTAAAATTCATATCCATTGAGAAACATAGAGTTAAATACTAATAAGCTACTGAATTTCTTACTGTTTTTTTTTAAAGATTTTATTTATTTATTTGACAGACAGAGATCACAAGTAGGCAGAGAGGCAGACAAAGAGAGAGGAGGAAGCAGGTTCCCCTCTGAGGAGAGAGCCCGATGCAGGACTCGATCCCAGGACCCTGAGATCATGACCTGAGCCAAAGGCAGAGGCTTTAACCCACTGAGCTACCCAGGCGCCCGAATTTCTTACTGTTTTAAATCTTTTTTTCTTACCTTTAGAGGAAGTCTTTTATGAACTATATGTCCTATATGTCATTTGGAATTTCAGCTTGCTTTTTCTTTATAGTTTTTATAATTAAAATTTTAAAAGGAAAAATATATACCCATAATTATTAAATGCAAAATGGCACACCTGATATCACAAAATACCTGGAATAGCCATTAGAAAAAAACAGATTTATGGATGCCTGGGTGGCTGAGTTGGTTAAGCGTCCAACTCTTGATTTTGGCTCAGTCATGATCTCAGGCTGGTGAGACTGAACCAACTAGCAGAGGAGGCAGACTCCATGCTCAGCAGGGAGTTTGCTTGTCCCTCTCCCTTTGCTCCTCCCCCATTCTCTCTCAAATAAATAAATAAATAAATAAATAAATAAATAAATAAAATCTTTTTAAAAAAGGAAAGAAAAAGAAAAGCCAAATTTAAACAGTTGGAACAAAGCAGAGTTTGTTCTCATCAAAAACTGTTTCTGTCAGAATTTGGTGACTGATCAAATATTTGAGTAGTGCTCAAGGTTTGGTCCATAGTATGGTACTCTCAATTTTAGGAAATGCAATATTTCCTTTAATCCCTTTTTAATTTTATATTTTATCTTTTTAAAGATTTTATTTTCAAATAATCTCTGCACCCAAAGTGGGACTCAAACTTACAACCCCAAGAACAAAAGTCATGTGCTCCACTGAATGAGCCAGCCAGGAGCCCCTTCTTCAATCTCTTTTTATTAAAGATTTTATTTTTATTTATTTATTTATTTGACAGACAGAGATTACAAGTAGGCAGAGAAGCAGGCAGAGAGAGGAGGAAGCAGGCTCCCCACTGAGTAGAGAGCCCGATGCAGGGGCTCGATCCCAGGACCCTGGGATCATGACCTGAGCCGAAGGCAGAGGCTTAACCCACTGAGCCACCCAGGCGTCCCTTCAATCTCTCTCTTTTTTTTTTTTTTATTAGTGAGAGAGAGAGAGAGAGAGAGAGCAAGCACAAGCAGACAGAGAGGCAGGCAGAGGCAGAGGGAGAAGCAGGCTCCCTGCCAAGCAAGGAGCCCGATGTGGGACTCGATCCCAGGACGCTGGGATCATGACCTGAGCCGAAGGCAGCCGCTTAACCAACTGAGCCACCCAGGCGTCCCCTTTCAATCTCTTTTTAAAGAAATTGCTTCAAATTGACAGTTTAGAACTTAATCTGAAGGCTATTTTTTAAACACTTAGGTAATCACTCAATTTAGAAATGAAATCCTGCATGAACAAGACAGTCAATTTTTAAAAATTTATCTCCATTTAGTATTGGCCCCCCAAAGTAAAAGAAACAACACAAGTACCTAGCTCATTTGGCAAGCTGTCAAAGAATTAATAATTGCCTTGAAGTTCTAGGGCTCATACAAAACACTGAGCATTTCTTAATACAGATTTATTTGTAACACTCATCTCTTCCCCTCATCAAAATTTAAAAACTTTTAAAAACCCTTTAATTTCCATAATAAATTTTATTTAAATTTATTTTCAGCTAGATAAAGTTTATACAGGTCTAGTGTGCTAAATCCCTATTTCTACTGCATTATGAATATACACAGATAACATATTTGAAAAATGTGAGTTCTGAGCAATTCAAGCTTAGATAAATCTGACTTGACAGCTTATTTTCCTCCTACATGTCACAAAGTTACAAAAGAAATTTCAGCCCACTGAAATTTAAAATTATCTTTTGTAGCTTTGATTTCACTTTTAAAATAAGTGCAATCTGAACTTTACAGATGGTTCTCTTTCTTGTTTTAAATGTTTAATTATGTAAGTAGAAGTCTTCCTTGATTCATCCTTTGTTACTTAGTGATCTATCCATTTATGCATTACATGTAGAAATAATTTTGTGGGGTCTTAAAAGCAAATGGAAAATAGAATGAAATATGATACAGCAATTCTAATTTGGGTATTTATCCAAAGAAAATGAAAACACTACTCAAAAAGATATACGTACCCTATGTTCATTGCAGCATTATTTACAATAGCCAAGATATGGAAACAACTTAAATGTCTGCTGATGGATGAATGGATAAAGGTAATGTGGAGTTTTACTCCATAAAACTGAAACCTTGCCATTTTTTAAAACATGGATGGACCGTGGAGTTATGTTAAATGATATGTCAGACAAAGAAAGATTAAATACCATATGATTTCATTTATATGTGGAATCTTAAAAACAAACTAGAGCTCATAAATAACAGAGAACAGATTGGTGGTTACCAGAGGTGAGGGTTGGAGGGGGAGGAGGAGATGAAATGGGTGAAGGGAGTCCAAAAGTACAAAATTCTATTATAATACTAATAAGTCATGATTGTGTAAATACAGCATGGTGACTATAGTTACTAATACTGTACTGCATATCTGAAAGTTGCTAAGAGTAAATTTTAAAAGTTCTCATTACAAGAAAAAAAATGTTGTAAAACAAAACTGAATTCATGCAAGTACTGTCTTGTACTTTTCCTTAAATTAACTGTTTTAGAGATTTTTCCATGTCAGTACATAAAAATCTGCATCATTCTAATTAGCACATACTGTTGTTCCCTAAAAGATGTACCCTGCTTAATCATGCCCCTACTGATGGCTTAACTTAACTTTGGCTTAACTGATATTACAAACAGTGTTGCTTATAAATCCTAATAAATATTTCATTGTGTATTAAAAACAATTGTATCTTGAGGATACATACTTGTTGACAAAATGTCTAGATTCTAGGTTTTGTGCATTTAACAATTATGGTCAGACTGATCTGCAAAAAAGTTATGCTGATTTACAACCTCACCACTAGTATGAGACTTCAGATTCTGCCATACTCATAAAAGCACTTGGAAATCCTTTACATTTTTGTCACAATGTGGGTAAAAAGAATGGTATTTTAATTAAACTGCATTTCCCTATTAGGGAAGTTCATTATCTTTCCAAATATGTATTATCCATTTTCATTTTTCTTTAAAGTTCTCTAATTTAAACGTTGGTTCTGGATCACACTGACAATGTTCAAGTACTTAATATAACCAGAGATATTAAAAGTTATGTACTCAATCTCCCACATACTACAAACTATACAAGGCAAATCTTACTTTTAAGAAATTTAATTGTAGAAATGAATATTTTTTAAAGATTTTTATTCACTTATTTGACAGAGAGACAGAGATCACAAGTAGGCAGAGAGGCCGGCCGGGGGGGTGGGGGAAGCAGGCACCCTGCTGAGCAGAGAGCCCGATGTGGGGCTCCATCCTAGGACCCTGAGAGCATAACCTGAGCCGAAGGCAGAGGCTTAACCCACTGAGCCACCCAGGCTCCCTAGAAATGAGTATTTGAGTACCGATAACATACTAAACTTTGTTTACATTAGCGATATTCATCTGCACATCATCTGGACTTCAATCCTCTAAGGCTTACATTATATTATAAACCTATCTTATACTCAAGTAAATAGCAGCTGCTCACAGAGGTCAATTAACTTGTTAGAGTAACAAAACTAGAATCTGAATCTGAACCCAAGGTTTCCAACCCCCATGTCTGTACTATCCCAAACTGCTCTCTAGGCTTTGAATACTCTTAACCCCTCTTAAAACTTTTTCCTCCTTTAATTTCTATGACACAGTCTACTCCTGATGTTCCTCCATCCTTTTAAACTATTTTTTCTGTTTCTTTTGCTGGTTCCTCTTCCTCTTCCAGGGAATTTCTAGGCTTTAACATCTCATCTTTAAGATCGCAAGACCACTCTCAGTAAACAACAGAACCTGAGGAAATTCTAAATATAAAATAATAATGAACTGCTTCTTACTCATCACCGTGACTTATGTAACACCACTCTTCATTGGCTGTTCTCCTACAGCTGACATGTACATGTACATCTTCTCAGTTGACCTAAACTCCCTATCAACCTCCACCCTTTAAGACTGGAGTTTGCCAGAGTTAAGTTGCTGAACTTACCTTCCTACCCTACCAACCCTCTGGGCACAAGCTCATCCATTTCTATGAGATCAACTACTATCTATTCACTGACAGCTCAAAAGATTTATCTCCAGTTGAGGCTATTCTCTGAGCTTCAGACTACATGCCTAACTGGGGGGAGGGGGGGAGGAATCCACATGGATGATATTTCCTAACCACACCCAAAACCTAATTCTTCATCTTTCCCTCAAAACTTGTCTTCCTTTTTATATTTCCTTTCTGACCAGTAATACAAGTCATTGGGAATAATTGTAAAATTCTTCCCTCTGGTTCAAGTGATTCTAATTCCTTAATATATGTAGCATCTGTCCCTTCTCTCTGTCCTTGTTGGGTTTCTTCTTTACCTCGTTTCTCACCTGAATCATTGGTATATAGAAGGAGCTTGAAAATATTTACTGAATAAAAAAATTAATACATTTGTCCTGCTAAGGACAAGAACTGTGTCTTACTCATTTTGGAGACCCAGAACTGAGCCACCCCAGATATCTACTGAATGATCATTCAGGGTTTTCATCCCTGAATCAAACACTCAGGGAATAAGACCCAGAAATCTATTTTTAACAAGCTCTCTGATTCCTATATAGTTAATCCAGCCAAGTCTTTATTCTCATGATGAAAAGGGAGCAAACGCAAAGACAGAAATGGAATTAAATAACTTTTTGCCACTTCTATACAGACCTAGGATAAAGAGACCTCTCACAGACATAAATATAATTTTTGAATCATCTGCTACTATAACCTAAACACCCTCTAACTCAGCATTCTCACTTAGTTAACATACTGCAATAGCCCACTTCTATCTTGTATTCCCAATAAACTATTCTCTAGACAGCAGCCAAAACAGAATTTCTAAAAGACAAATCAGAGCATGCTACTTTATCCTCACTCCATTCCACATTCTAGGAGTAGTTTGTACTCATATTTTAAAAAGAAAACCCAAAACTTCTTACTCTGATTTACAAAGCCCTACACAATCTGGCCTCTGCCTTTCCCTCTGGCCTCATCTCCCACACTCTCCTGCTCTTACTGTCTACATTGCAACCACATAGGTCTTTTAGTTCCTAAAATACACCAAACTTTTTTCAGCCCTAACATTTTTGCATTTGCTATTTCATCTGTCAAGAATGTTCTTCTCCTTGGTCTTATCATGGGTAGCCCCTTGTTTCAATTCAGCCTCAGTTTAAACATCCCTTCTCAAAGAGGCCTTCTCCAACCACTCAATCAAAAGTAGCCTTCCGGTCACAGGCTAGGACAACAATCTATTTTAATTTCCTACAAGGCATTTATCACAGGCTGGTATTCTCCCTGTTTATTTGTTTATTATCTATCTCATGGCCATAGACTGTAAGCTCTAAACAGTGGTGAACCTGCCTTGACAGTAGATTCATTCATTCCTTTATGCTCAAG
>RCUC01115775.1:0-16023 GCA_003697995.1 Taxidea taxus jeffersonii
CGGTGAAGAAGTATTTACCATCGCCGAGGGTCTGCAAGGCACTGAGGTGGGCCCTGAAAGTGTCAGAATGAACCAAAGCACTACCTTTGAGATGCTGACCTCACCTTTGAGGAACATACAGCCCCAGAGACGAATGGCAGGTGCCAGTCAACCCATGGCAACACAAGGCGGGACAGGCTGGGCCACGGCCAAGTGTTCCAAGGCAGCAGAGGGAGCCCTTCCCAAAGCGGGGACAGGGAAAGGCTTCCTGGAGGCTGGGGCAGCTGAGCTGGACAGAGAAAGAGGCACAGGATTTTGGTCCGGAGAGAAAATGATGCGGGAACAGGAGACAGAAAGTCCCAGTGTCAGCAAAGCGCAGGAAGCTTTCAAGGAAAGCCAGCCGGAGTGTGCAGGGGCGCAGAGAGATGGGCTGTGTCGGTGGGACAGGCTGCTGGGGCCATGCTGAAGATTCTGAACCTGAGTCTGCACGGCAGCACCTACTGGGTGGCCATGGAGAGGTTTAGAAGAGAGAGCCTCTGCCAGATGTCCTTGCTCCCTCTGACTGAGGTGTCCCCCTCCTCCTACTGAGGACTTCTCACCTGCCAGACATAGGAGTAAGGCATGGAGAGGGCCACCGGCTGGCCACCAGCTCCCTCCTCACTCCACTAGGGACAGTGCAAGGGAGGCAAGGGCTGGGGGTCCTGACATCTGGGTCAGTACCAACTCTGATCACACTGCCCAGCTGTGTGATGCCAGGCCAGTCCCGCCCTGGTCTGAATTTTACTGAGAGGTGCAAGTTGACATCTGAGGTCCTGAACAGTTGACTTCAAAACCTCCTTTGTCATTTATGGACATTCCATCTGGGGACAGCGACGTGGTATGGGCTGCTGTTGTGCCTCTTCTATTTCTCTAGTGGAAAGGAAGTTCAAGGGGGAAAGACCAGAACCACCCCTCTCGCCAGCAACTGACAAACCTTTGTGCCAAGACACACCAATCTGCACATCTGTGGTCAGCTTCCTGGGCCAGCAGCTGGGAGTGGTAGCAGCAGGAACCAATCAGCCTGAAGCCACAAACAGAAATGGTTACTGTTACCGCCGTGTGCCACGCAATGCATGCTGGGTGCTTTGCATAATGTCTCATTTAAACTTGTGTGCTAGGTATTTCGTAGATGAGAAATCCGAGGCTAAGAGAGGTGAAGTAAAGTAAATCACAGACCCCAGAAATGGGGGAGCCGTTGTCTCTGCCCCATTCCACATGCTGTGCCCAGCGTCATCCTTCCTAAGCAGTTTGGCTCTTGTTCCTTGTCTTGCATAAGAACTTCCTTCTGGGGGCGCCTGGGTGGCTCAGTGGGTTAAGTCTCTGCCTTCGGCTCAGGTCATGATCTCAGGGTCCTGGGATCGAGCCCTGCATTGGGCTCTCTGCTCCGCAGGGAGCCTGCTTCCCCCTCTTTCTCTGTCTGCCTCTCTGCCTACTTGTGATCCCTCTCTCTCTGTCAAATAAATAAATAATAAATAAAATCTTTAAAAAAAAAAAAAAAAGACCTTCCTTCCAGGAAAATCTTCCAGGAAATAGAATTCAAATGTCTTTAGCATGGCACTTCAAGACCTATTTTATGTTTCCAGTCTTTTTTTTTTTTTTTGAGAGGCAGAGATCACAAGTAGGCAGAGAGGCAGGCAGAGAGAGAGAGAGAGAGAGAGAGAGGAGGAAGCAGGCTCCCTGCTGAGCAGAGAGCCCAATGCAGGGCTTGATCCCAGGACCCCGGGATCATGACCTGAGCTAAAGGCAGAGGCTTTAACCCACTGAGCAACCCAGGCACTCCTATTTTATGTTTCCAGTCTTATCTCCAGTCCCCAAACCTTGAATTGCATGTCATTCTAAGACTCTGGCCTGTGTGTTCTCACTTCTGGGATTGGCTCACCTTGGCCCCTCCACTAAAACATCTTTGTGACCTTTTCTGCGTATCAGCAAACCCCACACACACCTGTCGGCATCAGCTCAGTGTCCTCTCTCTGGAAGCTTCAGCCTCTCCCAGGGTTTTTCCTGCACAGGATCCTCCCTTGAGACACTCAGCATTTTGAGCCAGACAAGTTTTTGTCGTTTGGGACACTTCCCAAGATTGCAGGGTGTTCGGCATCCCTGGACCCAGATGCCAGAGATAATCCTCAGCAATTATGACAGTTAAAATAATTTCCCTCCCATTTCCAACCACCATCCCGGACTGAAATCTGACTGCCTTGGGTAAAAATGTGGGTACGTGTCTATTTCCCCCAGTGGACTACTCATATCTTGAGAGTAGGTATTCTTTTTGTGTTCAGCTTTGCATCTCTCATAAGCCTAGTGCAATGCCTTGTACATTTCAACCACTGATAGGTCCATTGCACATAGAGGACGGTGTTGTTGTTGTTTTAATTTCCTACTTTATAAGTAAGCTGATTTTTTAACCTCCATACTCAAAAGAAGGCAATACCAATCCCCATACCAATACAAACTATTCCTGCTTCTTCGTTTTTTTCCCCCTAAATTTTTATTTAACTCTATGAACATTAAGAATCTAGAAAATATGGGTGTCTGGGTGGCTCACTTGGTTGAGCATCTGACTCTTGGTTTTGGCTCAGGTGGTGATCTCATGGGTCATGGAATCGAGCCTCATGTATGTGCGCTATGCTCAGTGGGAATTGTTTGGATATTCTCCCCCACTGCTCCTTCCCCCGTTTACTCTCTTTCTCTCTAAATAAATAAATAATATCTTAAAAAAAAAAAAAAGAATATAGAAAACAGTGCCTATGTTTGCAACTGCTCATTCACTACTGCAAAAACGCAAAATCCCTAAGAGGATTTCAGTTTATCCAAGCTCATACTTGCCAACATAGAACAAATACATGAAGAGATCTGAAGCTAGATCCCAACACTGACAGATCCTGACTTTTCCAGCTCTAGCAGAGCCATTTCAGACCGTGCCACCTTGCTTCCGGAGCCCAGCATCCGGGCTTCACCTCTGCAGCTGGGTGGAGGCACAGGAGAGGTCAAGGCTGCCTGCTTGAGGTTCCATCAAAGCTTGCACAGCCTTTGAGTTTCCAGGAAACACAAGACCCAGAAATAGGTCATGGCTGGCATGGAAGTGGAAGAAAGTAACAACCTTCTGTCTCCAGTATGAAATTTATGATGACCAGAATTTGCCTGGGGTAGAACTCTGGAGGACTGAGTCAGCTCTCCAAATCTTACTCCTGAGATGGCCCAGGACTGCCGCAAAAGAAAGAGCTAGACAGGCAGTAACTGAGAACAGAGAGGGGCACTGGGCTTGGAGTCAAGAGGTCTGGGTCCGGGCTTCACCTCCACTATCCACATGACCTTGGCAAGTCCCATAACCTCCCCAAACCTCACCCATGAGGTACATTACCTGCTTGCTTATTTGTATGGTAGTCAACTGAGTTAATATGCACAGATGTGTGTGCAGTGTTTTTTTTTAAGATTTTATTTTTAGGGGCACCTGGGTGGCTCAGTGGGTTAAAGCCTCTGCCTTCGGCTCAGGTCATGATCCCAGGATCCTGGGATGGAGCCCTGCATTGGGCTCTCTGCTCAGCAGAGAGCCTGCTTTCTCCTCTCTTTCTGCCTGCCTCTCTGCCCACTTGTGATCTCTGTCTGTCAAATACATACATAAATAAAATCTTTAAAAAAAATTTTTATTTTTAAGTAACCTATACTCCCAACATGGGACTCGAACTCACAACCCCAAGATCAAGAGTGAAACGTAAAGAGCCTAACTGCAGGTTGACTCCATGAGGAAATGATCGCCAACGCTATTCCTGAAGGAGACCTGGGGAGTTATTTCGTTCTGTCAGTGGTAAAGTGAAACTCTAAGAATACAATTGTCACATTCTTTGTTCTCCAAAGAATAAAGCAATTCCTATTCACTACAGAAAAGCAAGAGAGCAAAAACAAGAAAACTCAGGATACCCACTGTCTTAGTCAGCTCAGGCTACCGTAACAACATACCAGACTGGGTGCTGGAAACAACAGATACTTACTTTCTCACAGTTCTGGAGGCTGGAAGTCGGAGACCAGGGTGCCAGCGTGGTTGGGCTCCGGTGAGAGCTCTCTTCTTGGCCTGCAAACAGCTGCCTTCCAGCTCTGTGCTCACGTGATGCACGTGCAAGTGCCGGGAAGGAGACAGCGCTCTCTTCTTAGAAGGCCTGATTCCAGAGGCAGAATCAGGACCCCACCCTTAGGACTTCATTTAACCCTGGTTGCTTCCCCGAAGGCCCTATCTCCAAATGCAGTCAGTCACATCGGGAGCTCAGCGCTTTAAGGGCTGCCAGGGTGGCTCAGTCGGTTAAACATGTGAATTTAAAGGGGACACAATCCAGACCAGAGCACCCACAATCTCATCTGCCGAGAGAAAACCACTCTTGATATGTTGGTGAATCTCCTACCATTCTCCTAAGCGGGCATAGATTAAAGGAGAGAGATACCTGATACCATACCGAATAGTTTGTGGCTGGCTTTTTCCACTCCATGATTCCCACATCATCGAATTTACCTCTCCCACCTTGCTTTTGGGACCTTGGCATATTCCTCAGTGTGGCTACATCATTGTTCCTGGGGTCCCAATTTTAGCCTCTTAGCTTGCAGCCAACTATCCCCATTACAGAGACTGCTGGGATGAATACCCTGGACTCTTTCCTCCGGACGGATTCCTGGGAGTGAAGGTCTAGGTCAGTGGGCCTGCACGCTTCTAAAGCCTTTAATGAGGAGCGTCAGAACACCTGCCCTCGTTGACTCTCCCACCAGTAGCAATGAAAATGTGGTCTTAAAAAATATATATATTTATTTTAGAGAGGAAGAGAAAGAGGGGGGCACACTCAAGCAGGGGGAGGGGCAGGGGGGGAAGGGAGGGACAAGCCGACTCTGTGCTGAGCACTGAACCCCACGGGGCTCGATCTTACAACCCTGAAATCATGACCTGAGCCGATATCAAGAGTCTGACGCTTAACTGACTGAGCTACCTGGGCACCCACTCACTTTTTTTTTTTTTGCACAAAATTTAAAAAAAAATATTTGATATATTTATTGAGAGAACACGCTTGAGAGAGAGGGAGACAGAGAGCATGAGCTGGAGGGACAGAGGAAGAGGAAGAAGCAGATCCCCCACTGAGCAGGGAGTCGTCACGAGGCTCATTCCCAGGACCCTGGGATCATGACCTGAGCCAAAGGCAGATGCTTAACCGACTGAGCCACCCAAGCACCCCTAACATGAGCTTTATATTTTGGAATAAACTTGTATCTACAGAGAAGTTGCAAGAAGTACAGAGAACAGAGTTCTATATGCCTGTCCCCCAGTTTCCCCTAAGGCTAACTTACGTATTACCAAACCAGGGTGCATCTGTCAAATCTAAGACACTAACATTGGTACATTACTATTCACTTAACTGCAGACTTGATTCCCATTTCATCCGTCTTTTTGGTAAGGTCCCCTTCCTATTCCGGGTTTTAATCCAGGATGCTCCATTATGGAAGCAGCCCAAGTGCCCATCGACAGATACATGGACAAAGAAGATGTGGTATATGTACATTTTCTAACTCTTTTTATCAGCCGCAGGAAAATCCCCTGGTGTTTTGGGGGGCTTGCTGTCTCTCCTGCCAAATCGTGGTTATTGTCCATTGCTTCGGGGATGTCTTGTTCCATCAGCAAAGTCGCTGCTATCCAGGGCAGTAAGGGTGATTTAGAGAAATTGATCGTTATAGCTTATCTCCCCAAACTCTCTAACGAGCCAAAGGGAAGGCCCTTTATGTGGGAAAGGTCCTGTATGTGTTCCCACAGGGTCTCTTGTGTCACTGTTAGGCAGGAATCATAAACAACAGCCCCACAATTGGATTTTGCTCTATATTTGGAAAATTTGGCCCTTCATTACAAGGCAAGCTGATGCTATCCTATTTAGTTCATTCTTTTGCTCATCTCCTGTAATCATCAAATTACAGAGCCATATTTCCAAAGCTCTAGGGAGAAAAATGGATTAGGAATAAAATCTTTTAAAATCCTGTAGAAAAGCACTGGATTCATTTACGGAGGATGGGTGCAGAGCCGGGAGAATGATCTATTCCGAGCCGTCTTAGGTGAATGATTTGCTTCATTTTCCGTGGCTCTATGATGTTCTCTCTTTAATGCAGAACAAGGATGGCACCTTTAATATTCTGTTCCTGAATGTATCCCTGATTGCTCCATGACCCTATCCTCGGGGGTAAAAGTGAATGAAGGAACTAGAAGTCATGAAATACGGGAATGATCAGAAGGGAGAAAATGAAAGCCAAGAAGAAAAGGCTGCTGGGTTGTTTATCAAACTCCCCTGAATAAGGCCGGTTAGATTCTGTGGAGCAGGTCTGTGGCTTTCTCAGAACTGTCTGAAAGTCTTTGTTCCTTCCTCAGAAAGCCTGTTGCTCTTAGGTGATTCCAAAACTTAACAAATACTTGGTGAGCTATTAGAACAATTCTCAGACCAGCATTCATAGGACTTCTTTCCCAGGCTCCAAAACTCTCCAAAACCATGACTGATTTCACTTATATTATCATTTTCTTGCATTTTCTCTGACACTCCAATTTGGACGCTTTTTAGCAAGTGTTCATGGGAACACCAATTTGTTTCTTCAGGCAGTCTAGCTTTGGCTCAGGATCTACCCCAGGCCATCACTGCCCACCCCTATTCAGAAGGAAAGTGCTGTGGGCACAGATTCTCCTGGGGAATCTTCTAGAAGGACTCTTCTGGTGAGAGCCGCTGCAACCGTTTCCTCAGGCAGCTCAGCCAGGATGTGGCTCTGCAGGCAGATTTGCATTCCAAATGCAGGACCCATGTGCTTCATTATCTTGTGTCTTTAGGAAGGGGTGCCTCGGTGATTCAGCTGGTTAAACATCTAACTCTTGGTTTCGGCTCAGAACATGATCTCGGAGTTGTGGGATCCAGCCACATGTCGGACTCCATGCTCAGCTGGAGTCTGCATGAGATTCTCTCTCTCCCTCTCTTTCTGCCCCTCTCCCTGTATGCTCTCTCTCTCTCTTCCCCCTAAAATAAATAAATCTTAAAAAAAGAGTGGGGGAGCGTGTAGGTGGCTCAGTTGTTAAGCATCTGCCTTCAGCTCAGGTCATGATCTCAGCATCCTGGGATCAAGCCCCACATCGGGCTCCCTGCTCTACAGGAGGCCTGCTTCTCCCTCTCCCACTCCCCCTGCTTGTGTTCCCTCTCTTGCTGTCTCTGTCAAATAAATAAATGAAATCTTAAAAAAAAAAAAAAAGCATCCAACTTTTGGTTTTGCCTCCGGTCATGATCTCAGGGTTGTGGGATCGAGCCCCACATCGGGCTCTGCACTCAGCTCAGAGTCTGCTTCAGATTCTCTCTCCCTCTCTCTCCCATGCACTCTCTCTTTCTCCCTCTCAAATAAAGAAATAAAATCTTAAAAAAAGAAAAGAAGAAGGGGCGCCTGGGTGGCTCAGTGGGTTAAAGCCTCTGCCTTCAGCTCAGGTCATGATCTCAGGGTCCTGGGATCAAGCCCCGCATCGGGCTCTCTGCTCAGCAGGGAGCCTGCTTCCCCCCTCCTCTGCCTGCCTCTCTGACTACTTGTGATCTCTCTCTCTGTCAAATAAATAAATAAATAAAATCTTTAAAAAAGAAAAGATAAGAAGAAGTACAAGTCTAAAATGGTGTTTTTGATCCATACCCTGCTCGTGGGGTCTCCCAAAAAGCCCACCCTCCGCCACTCTCCTTACTTCTGTGACCAGGAGGCAAGCCCATGAAAGCTGCGTCAGGACCCAGGGCGAACTGACTCACAGCCCCCACAAATCATAGCTAATTACATGAACTCAAACTCTGCCTCGAGCACTTTCTAGCTTGCAAAGGTGTCCTTGAGGTTGGCTTATTTACAGTCAGCTTGGGGACCAAGGACTGGAATTTATATCCCCAAGTATTTGCAAGTTTCAGAGAGATCAGGCAATAATAACAGGAAGAGCCCAAATTTCTCACTACAGCTTCCTGAGAATGTTGCCCTCCCAGGCCTCGTCACTCATCAAAAGAGTTAACGTCTTAACACGCACTCATCTCCCTTTTCAATACTTTATATCTATTGTCTTTGATTAATTCAATCAATAAAGACAGTTTTATGGCACCAAGCACTCTTATTAATATCTTAAAATTTGGTCCCTAATTTTACCTACTGGGGACTTAGCAGAATCTAGGCCGCTCTCTTTATTCATAACGAGTAAAACCTCTGAAATTGGCTAAAGAATTCTTTTTTTTTTAATATTTTATTTATTTGACAGAGAGAGATCACAAGTAGGCAAAGAGGCAGGCAGAAAGAGAGGGGGAAGCAGGCTCCCCGCTGAGCAGAGAGCCCGATTTGGGGCTTGATCCAGGACCCTGAGACCACGACCTGAGCTGAAGGCAGAGGCTCAACGCACCGAGCCACCCAGGCACCCCTTGGCTAAAGAATTCTTGCACCAGTTCTATTCAAAGGAAGTCAAGATGTACCAAAGCCTACCCTGGGGAATCTGTCCTGAGGAAATGATGCTAAACGATGGAAATGCTTCACAGACATGAGCACCAGGTCTCTCTCTGTCACCTTCCTCTCTCTCATTTGGGGAAAGGGGCCAGGTGTGCTGTGGGCTCTTTGCCTGTGCCGCAGCCCACACCTCCCGGCCCTGCCAGGTCACTGGGCTCCTTCCTGCAGCCTCTGCTTCTCCTTCAGCCTTTGCTTGCACCATAGATGGTCACACCTGGAAGCTCTGAAACCTCCTTCATTCACTTCAGTGTCAGAGGACAGATGACGTGGGGGATCCAGGGGCGGGCCTACTATCTGAGAAATCATTTACCAATACTGGGTGACCGTGGTGGGTGGCAGAGTTCGGGATGTCAGTGAGGATTGGGTTTGGCCATGCTTTGATAACAGAGCACAGTGCTTGCAAGCCCAGACTGCCTTGTTTTCTAGCCTTTACCGACTATGTGGCCTTAGGCCGGTTAGTTATCTCTTTGTGCTTCACTGCTCAGGCATCATCCGGGGACAGTAACAGTACCGGCTTCATAGGTTGGTGGTATAAAAATTAAAGTAGTATATAAGCCAAGCACTTAGAAGAGTATTTGCCAGGGCACCTGGGAGGCTCAGTCGTTAAGTGTTTCCCTTTGGCTCAGGTCATGATCCTGGGGTCCTGTGATCAAGCCCCACCTCGGGCTCCCTGCCAAGCTTCTCCCTCTCCCACTCCCCCTGCTTGTGTTCTCTCTCTCTCTGTCAGATAAATAAATAAAATCTTACCAAAAAAAAAGAGTATTTGCCATGCGATAAGTGATTATTATGATAAAATAGAGAGGGGAAAACAAAAAAATGTCTTATGTACATTAAAAAAGAAAAAAAAAGTCCAGAGATAAATAGTGCAAAACTGATATGGGAGCATCACAGTATTATTAGACCTAGACTCCTCTCTTTCTGTGCCCTCTTCAAGGTTACTTCATAACACAAGATAACTGCTGGAGCTCCAGTCATCGCAGAATTCTCTCAAAACTCTCTTCAGTGCAATCCTGGACAATTTCTCTTCATGTTACCTTCACCCATATCTGAATACCCAGGGGCCCTGCTCTGGCTGGGGGCAAGTCTTCCACAACCAAAATGCTCATCAGACTGATCAAGCATTTTTCTAAATCAAACACTGGATAAGCTGGTGGATAGATACATGTATCACTCCTGCTTCCTCCTTCCATACCTCTAAAGCATCAGTAAAGGGATTTGGAAAGGATGAAAACCCACAAGGGCCAAGAGGAGACAGAAGAGGAAATGGCAGCAACAATATTTTGGAAGCCAGAAAGCAGACAGAGAAGTGCTGAGCAATTTAGGCAGCTCCAAGAAAGCCAAAATTAAGCCAACAGGTAGAAAAAAACCCCAAACAAATGGGAATCCCCTTTACAGTACACCCCAAAGGCCCAGGGATTGGCAGCAATAGGTACCGTCGGTAATAACGGTGAAAGCAGAGCCAAAAGCAGAATTGGTGAAAAAGTTGTGTAAGAAACAGTTGGAGGGAGGCACCAGGGTGGCTCAATCGGTTGGGGATCGAACTTAGGCTCAGGTCGTGATCCTGGGGTTCTGGGATCAAGCTCTACATCGGGTTCTCTGCTCAGCGGGGTCTACTTCTCCCTCTCTCTCTGACTCTTTTTCTCTCAGGCAAATAAATAAAATCTTGAAAAAAGCAGCAGCAGCAGCAATTGGAGGGGCTCCTGACTCGCTCAGTTCATAGAGCATATGACTCTTGATCTCAGGATCGTGAGTTCCAGAGCCATGTTGGGTGCAGAGATTACTTTAAAAAAAAAAAAAAAGGCATTTAGACTCCCAGATCCCCTCTCCTGGGTGGTGGTCTCCCAGCTACCTACCCCAGCTGAACACTAGAAGTCTATTATCTGGAGAGAATAGAGGGCCTCTGGCCTGAGAAACAAGACCCAGGCTTTCAGTTGGAACACAGGGCAACTGAAGGGTGTTTTAAGTGTTGAATGCTGAAAGCCCAAAGTCCTTCCTCCCATTGGCTCTCAGGTATACACCCTCCAGGCAGGAAACTGGATGCATCTTCTTAGGGAATGAGATTTACTGACATCAGGGGACATGTAAGGATAGGATCCAGCTGATAATTGCAAGTCTCACAGTAAGGTAAACAATCAGCAATTGGCAGGGATTCCAATCAACCTAGGATTCATTAGAGGAAAACCTCTTGTGGGAAAGAGATCAAAACCAAAAGAAACTACATGGAGCAAACAAAAGTTAAAAAAGAAAAAAAGACAAAGAAACAGGGCATAAAAGGAATAAGATCAGTGACATCATTAAGAAGCCATCAGACAAATCCAGGATACAGGACATTGTCACAAGACAAGTGGCCAAGTCTCTTCAAATCAATTTGATGACAAAAAAGGGAACGAGGGGGGACCTGCTTTAAATAAAAAAGATATAACAACCAAATGCAGTCTGTGGTATTTGATTGGATCCTGGCTTAAAAAATAATTGAAGATATTTCTGGAACAACTGGGGAGATTTGAATTAATATTGGGTGTTAGAAACTAGGGACTTAGTCTACTTTTGAAAAATTACTGTTTATTATTGAAAGGTGTGAAATGGTTTTTTGGAGAATGTCCTTACTTTCTGTGTTGTATGCAGAAGTATTTAGATATGAGGCATCATGATGTCTATAATTTTCTTTAAAATAGCTTTAGGGAGTGCCTGGCTGACTCAGCTGCTAGAGCATGCGACTCCCAATCTCAGGATCCTGAGTTCAAGCCCCACATTGGGCATGGAGCCTACCTAAAAAAAAAATAAATTAAAAAAAATTAAAATAGCTCAGGAAAAATATACATAGGTGAATCAAATATGGCAAAATTTTAGCAATTTTTTAATCTAGATGAGAGAAGGTATTATGTCTTCACTGTCTGATTCCTTCCCCTTTCCTGTTTCATAATAAAAAGTAAGACCAAGCAAACAAACAAGCAAAAACAATCAAGAAATGATAAAATAAACTGTGGTATAAACTCTCCAAATTGCCCCAGAAAGAAGCTAGGCAAGGGGGTGGGGAGATCGGTGGGTTCCTACAGGCATTTTAATCTGGGTTCATAGGGGGTAAATGAGAGCTAGGGAAGAACCGGTTTGAAACTCCAGGGAAGCTGAGATTCGAATGTGTAGGCCTCAAGTTCAGGGTAGGGGAGACTGAGGTTGGGGTCACCAAGGTATAATTCAGAATAAGGCAGAGAGAATTCAGTGCAGGAAGACAGAGGATGGGGTTTGAAGACAAGTTTTGAAAAGTGATGGACTGGTGAAGTTAGGCGTACTCTGTAACCATTAAAAATTACGTTTACAGGCACCTGGGTTTGGCTCAAGTTGGTTAAGCCTCTGCCTGCAGCTCAGGCCATGATCCCACAGTCCCGGGATCAAGTCCCACAGTGGGCTCCCTGCTTAGTGGGGAGTCTGCTTCTTCCTCTCCCTCAACCCTTCCCCACTCTGCTTGAGCCTTCTCTCACATGTGCACTCTCTCTCAAAAAATAAATAAATTCTTGTAAAAAAAAAATTACGTTTACACAAGGTCATTCATTGTGGCATTATTTGCAATGGTACAAAATTGAAAAGGACCTAAATGTCTATTGTTTAGGAAACTGGCTGAATGAACTAAAATATAGCCATGCAATGCCATAAAAAGCAAGGAGAAAAAACTCTGCTCCAGCTTATATCCATGGTCTCCAAGATATACTGTTCAATCAAAACACGGCAAGGTACAGATATTTAGTGTATTACTTTTCTCATGGGAAAGAAGGGAAAATGCTAATTATACAAGCACCAGAAAGCAATCACCAACAAATAAAGTGGTTAGAAGCAGGGAACCAGTAGGGGAGGAAAGGGATTGCCACTTATATATACACACCCAGCTATAATACAGTTTCAGCTTTGAACTATGGTTTTGGTGCCAGGGTGGCTCAATTGGTTAGGCGACCGCCTTCAGCTTAGGTCATGATCTCAGGGTCCTGGGATCGAGCCCACATCGGGCTCCTTGCTCAGCAGGGAACCTGCTGCTCCTTCTGCCTGCTTCTCCCTCTCCCTCTGTCTGCTGTTCTGCCTACTTGTGTTCTCTCTTTGTTAAATAAATAAATAAATAAATAAATAAATAAATAAATAAATATCTTTAGAACCATGGTTTCCTAACCAAAAACTTCAACTAAAAAGAAAAAAAAAAAAAAAACTCTAGGTTTACAAACACTGAAATAATGCGAGAAGGTTTTGTGATGTTAGGTTTAAATATGACACACAGGGGCGCCTGGGTGGCTCAGTGGGTTAAGGCCTCTGCCTTCGGCTCAGGTCATGATCCCAGGGTCCTGGGATCGAGCCCCACATCGGGCTCTCTGCTCAGTGGGGAAGTCTGCTTCCTCCTCTCTCTCTGCCTACTTGTGATCTCCGTCTGTCAATAAATAAAATAAAATAAAATATGACACACAACATCTTGTGTTCCAGGTGCTTCCAACAGTGGGGGAAAATAGCCCAATCCTTTGCATGGAGTGACGACTACAAGGGCATGTGAATCAGAGTTACGTGGTTGCTCTGAATGGTGGGACTGAGAATCTTCCTGTTTCTACTTATTTATATTTTCCAAAATTCTTTCATGAATCCGAATGCATCTAATAACAGGTTACAAAAAAGAGAGCCTACTTTTAAGAAGCCTCAGCAAACCTTGCTCTGTATTAGGAAATCTTGCATTTGTAAGCCCTGTGCTCACCCTCACACACATCTGGTCATGTATTTCTCATGACAGCTCCAAGAGGCAGATGTCGTCTTTAAACTCAAGGCAAGGTAACAACACTTTGGAGCTGGACTCCGTGTTCTGTGCTCAAGGCCACAGCTGTCTGCATCATTCTGGCAAGCAGCCCTCATTTTGCTCAAAGGTGAGAAGGCAACCCCCCAGGGAAAGCCCCAGGAAATTTCAGAAAACTAGAACCTTCAGCCAAGTCAAGAATAATAGAAGGGTCAGAGTGTGCAGAAAGAAAAGAAATTCCTGAAGGGATTTCTTCAGACTTCTGGCCCTTCAACAGATAGTCCCCATCCCATCTCAGCAGGAGGTTGCTTCCTCCTTTGCCTCAATCCTAGAGAGAATGGGCTTCTCCCTATGACACCACTCATGGAGGGGCGCCTGCGTGGCTCAGCAGGTTAAGTGTCTGCCTTTGGCTCAGGTCATGATCTCAGGGTCCTGGGATTGAGCCCCTCGTCAGGCTCTGCACTCAGAAAGTCTGTTTGTCCCTCTCCCTCTGCCCTCCCCCTTCCCCCTGCTCGTACTCTCTCTCAAATAAATAAAATCTTTGAAGAAAAAATTCCAAAACATCATCATCATCATCATCATACCACCACTCATGGAGCTCACTGGGTGTGTTCCTACAGTTGGGGGGGGGGGGCCCTCCGTGAACCAGCTTCTGACTCCTGTCCAGGAAATCCAGAGAGCAGGCCTGAGAACAGATTGCTCAGATGGCAGAGCCAAGAGACCACTGCTTCTTTGGCTCCCTATTCTTTGAGTTCCTGAGGAAAAAGGATGCATGAGTGTTTCCATGAACAAAATGACAGCAGTGTGGAGAGAGCAGGCATGGGTGGCTGTGGTCCTGGTCAATGAATGGGGTTACTCAAAAGAGCAAAGGGGACCCAGCAGCAAGAAGCTAGAGGTGAAGCCCCTAGGGGCTGGAAGGAGACATAATACCCTCTAGTTCCATCCATGTCGTCGCAAATGGCAAGATTTAATTTCTTTTGATGGCTGCATAGTATTCCATTGTGTGTGTGTGTATGTGTGTATATATATATATATACACACACCATATATATTCCATTATGGTATATTTATATATATGTATATATATACCATAATATTCCATTGTATATATATACCATATACTTCTTTATCCATTCATCTGTTGTTGGACATCTAGGTTCTTTCCATAGTTTGTCTATTGTGGACATTGCTGCTATAAACATTCGGGTGCACGTGCCCCCTTTGGATCACTACATCTGTATCTTTAGGGTAAATACCCAGTAGTGCAATTGCTGGGTCATAAGGTAGCTCTATTTTCAACTTTTTGAGGAACCTCCATGCTGTTTTCCAGAGTGGTTGCACCAGCTTGCATTCCCACCAACAGTCTAGGAGGGTTCCCCTTTCTCCGCATTAAGATTTTATTTTTAAAATAAAATAATTTTAAAGCAATTTCCACATGCAGCATGTGGAGATCAACCCCCTGGTCAAGAGTCGCACACTCCACTGACTGAGCCAGCCAGCCACTCCAAGTTCAAAGTCTTAATTAAGATCCTGAATGAGTAATACTTATAAATTGAGACTAGGTGTATGCCTTAAAGTGACTCTAAGACTTTTTGTTATCTAAGAATGAATGGAAAAGCCTCAAACCTGCCGGAGTTCTTAATCTAGGAGCAGAAATAGATCACTTCATTGAAATTTTTAAAGGAAGGTTGGAGCAAAAATTGAAAAGTTTGCCTTAGATTATTTCACAAGTCAATCTTGTCTAATATACTAAGACACATCTATTACAAACCTTTCATTTCTCTTCTTAGACTGTCTTTTAATTTGCAGATGGTGACTTTCACTATAAATTTTCACATTTTGATGTTTATTGTTTTTCTCACTGTTTTTCTCCTTTTTTGTATGTTTAAAAAATACTTTCCCTTTAATAGTTTCCACGTTTTGTTTTAAGGTTCTGAGTTTTAACTCATCTGGGAGTTACTTTTTGCGTTTAAAAAAAAGGAGGGGTCAAGTACAAAACAAAAATATGGGTGAAGTAATTAGCTTTGTCAATGAGATGTGAATAAAAACGAAGTGTGCCACTTCCCGGTGGAAACCTTTTTTATATTTGATTTCAGAGAGAGAGAGAGAGAGCAAGCGCATAAACAGGGGGAGGGGCAAAGGGAGAGAATCCCAAGCAGACTCCCGCTAAGCATGGAGCCCCATGCGTGGCTCGATCCCACCACCCATGAGATCGGGACCTGAGCTGAAACCAAGAGTCAACTGGCTCAACCAACTGAGCCACCCAGGCGCCACCCCATCCCACACACACAGCAGAAGTCTTAAGAGCCTGCGTGCTTCTACTATCTTCTGTTTTGTCTGACACAAGAACAGCAACATCTCAGATGAAGGCATCTTCTTCACCCTGGATCCTGGAATGAAGAGGATGAGGCAGAGAGTCAGAGCCGACCTGTGAAAGACATTACTGTAACGTTGAGTCAAAAACAAACCTTTGTGGTTGTAAGGAATTAAGATTTGGGGGTTGCTGGTTGGCCCTGCATTACTTAGTCCAAGGTGACTGATACAAACTTCAAGCTGTCAAGTGTAACTACATTTTAAAAATATTTTTATCACATATCATATCGTTTCTAAGTGTTTGAAGTAAATGTGAAAATTATACACCCACTGTGCTTTTCATTTTTTATCGTGGCAAAATATACATAAAATTTACCATTTTAACCATTTTAAGTGTACAGTTCAGTGGCATTAAGTACATTCAAAATGTA
>RCUC01115776.1:0-57779 GCA_003697995.1 Taxidea taxus jeffersonii
AAAAAAAAAAAAAAGGAAAACATGAACCCCAGAGCTGGCTTTGTGTCAGGGGAGCAAATGACTGGATACAATAATTGTCTTATCATGTAGAGCACTGACAGGAAGATGAAAGATTGGGTTGCTGATGGGCGATCCAGGGCAAGAGTAGCTCCATCTTGTGCCAAGAAAAAAATTTCAACTCCAAGGATGTAAAAGATAAAACCTAATGCAAAAAGTTAAAAAAAAAAGATAACAATAGGCATAGCCTATATAATAGTCACATACTGGACTTACAAGAAATGAACTTTAAAAAAATCTGTGATTAATTTGTCACCAGATTGGATGACAAGATGTGTGGTCATATCAGAGGAGGGTATATGATATAAAAATCAAAATGTATATTTAAGAATCACAAAAATACAATAATTTAAATAATATCTCAATTGATAGTTTAGACAGCTGATTGGACAGTGTGGTAAAACAAGAGGAGTTAGCCAGAAGCTAAGTCGGAAACACAATATTTAGATGGAAACAGGACAGAAAATAAAAGGATGAAAATACAGAAAGAAGAGCATATGTTCAAGACATGATAGAGACCTAAAATACCTAACTTAGGCATGTATCCATCTAAAAATTCTTAATCCTCTTTATGAAACTAGTCAATTATTGTTTTTTCTGGGACCATAATTTAAAGTTATACAATTTTAAAGTTACACATAATATAAAGTTATATATAAGTTTGGAAAATTTTCCAAAACTGGTGTAAGAAATCAAGAGAAAGAAACAAGAAATTCTATAGACACATTATAGTGAACTTACTGAAAACTTAAGAACAAAAAACAAATAAAAACTTAAAAAAAGATCAGAAAAAAACCCTAAATAACATTGTTTTTGAAAAAGCACCGATATAATGATAGTTCACTTTTCAGCAACAACCAAAAAATGGAAGACACAGACAACAAAATCAAATGACTATTTTTTTTCTAAACGATCTTTGAGATAAAGAAAAAATAAAAGTAAAACACTATAACTGAATGATAAAAAACATACAATTCAGATTATACCCGGCGTATCTTAAGTCATGTTTACAAAGAAAATGTGTAGTGTTAAATACATATTTTAGAAACAAAACATTTACAGTTACCAATGTTCCAGGTATCTAATATAGTAGCATAGAAACTTAATAGTAAGTTAATTTTTAAGATAATGAATCAAGGCAAACAGCAAATATAAGAGAATAATTTAGTAAAATAGATAACCACATATATACAGCATAATGAAAGTTGATTCTTTGGGAAAAAGGCAAAATCAGTAAAATTTAGCATTACTGAACAAGAGAAAAAGAAATTAGGCCCAAATACCCAAAGCAGGCAATAATAGAAAGAAGTGAAAATCCTCTAGCTACGGAAAAATAGAAAGGTATTATCAACAATATTATGTCAATAAAAATTTAAATAAAAAGATGAATCCAGGGACGCCTGGGTGGCTCAGTTGGTTAAGTGGCTGCCTTCGGCTCAGGTCATGATCCCAGCGTCCTGGGATCGAGTCCCACATCGGGCTCCTTGCTCGGCAGGGAGCTTGCTTCTCCCTCTGCCTCTGCTTGCCTCTCTGTCTGCCTGTGCTCGCTCTCTCTCTCTCTAACAGATAAATAAATAAAATCTTAAAAAAAAAAAAAAACTTACTTTAAAAAAAAAAAAAAAAGATGAATCCACATAAAACCAAAATGTACTAATAATGATGTTAGGAGATATAGAAAACTTGAGGAGTCATAACTATTTAAAAACATCAAATACATAATTAATAAGGTTCAAAAAGTAACCCTAGAGGTGTCTGGGTGGTTCAGTCGGGTAAGTGGGTAAGTGTCTACCTTTGGCTCCAATCTTAGTCCCAGGGTCCTGAGACTGAGCCTTGCATCTCTGCTCTGCAGGCAGCCTGCTTCTCCCTCTCCCTCCGCCTGCTGCTCAGACTACTTGTGATCTCTCCCTCTCTCTCTCTCTGTCAAATAAATGAATAAAATCTTGAAAAAAAAGTAATTGTAGACCCAACTGACATCATTGATGAACTGACATGAAATTTTAAGTAGTAAAATTAACATAACACAATAGCTTCCAGAGAATAGAGACAAAGTATCATCTCATTCTAAACACGTTCCTCTGTATATTTAAAATCTGTAAGAAAGAGACAGACGATGCAGCATAAAAAGGAGTAAATTCTTCTCCATGAATTTTCAAAAAGACATATGTGTGTGTATGTATGTGTGTGTATGTATGTGTATATGTATATATGTATGTATGTATGTATATATATATGAAGATTCTTACCCCCATTTGTTATCAGATATTTGGAAATGAAGTCATAATAAGCCTATTGTAGGTACCAATATAGGTAAATTAAGGAGACTAACTATGGCAAATTTGAACAAAAATGTGGAGAAACTGGAATTCTTATGTACAATCACTTTGGAAAATTATTTGATGGTATTTACTAACATAAATACATGCCAAACACCTTTTCATTTTCTTTTATTTATTGGTGTTTAAATACCAAAAATATATGCACTTGTGCCTTCCCCTGAAAATCTACCAGTATGTGTAGAGCAACATCATTTATGAAGAACAAATTCTGAATGCTTACCAACACATATATTTTGTTATGTATTAAGTTACTATATAATAATAATGAATAAACTTGCTATATTCAGCAACATGAATGAAACTCATAATGTTTAGTGAAGGAAGTCACATACACATGCTCTCCCAAAGTTCTTACTTTATGATTTCATTTATATAAAAGTAAAAACAGGCAAAACATACTTATGTAGAATGCAGAAACAAGTACAATCTATTAGAGGTTTTAGACTCAAAGACTGTTGGACTCTTCTTATAAAACCTCAAGTTGAGTTCTCTCATTCATTGTGAGCTGTCAGTGAGGTCAGCATAAAAGAACCTTGCATGTGGACTTACTGAAATTTGTTGACATCAAAATCCAGTTTGGTGAGTTCATTAACTTTAATGATAGTGGAATGAAGGTATAAATGAAAACACAAACTTTGTTCTTAGGCAAGTGAATGGTATCCAGAATATATGAGGATAGGATAACCCAATGAAGTTAATTTAATTCACAGTAATTATTTCAAGCATGCAATGTAGATCACAGAATTTAGTCTATGTTAAAAGCACAATTGGCATATTAACATATTTCATTAATAAATATGATTAAAGCCACATTCTCTAGGTGCAAACTACCTCAAGGTATTTTATTTTATTAAAATGCCAATTCTTCCTAACTTTACTTAAAGATTCAACAATATCAAAATCCCAGGAAACCTTTTTTATAGATATCAAGTTATTAAAAAATTGATATAGGATAGCTAACACAATGAAATCACAGTCAAGTTCACAAGGATGGAATAAAAAAAATGAACAGCTTTTTTTTTTTTTTTTTAAAGATTTTATTTATTTATGAGAGAGGGAGAGAGAGAGAGCGAGCACAGGCAGACAGAGTGGCAGGCAGAGGCAGAGGGAGAAGCAGGCTCCCTGCCGAGCAAGGAGCCCGACGCGGGACTCGATCCCAGGATTGCTGGGATCATGACCCGAGCCGAAGGCAGCCGCTCAACCAACTGAGCCACCCAGGCGTCCCAATGAACAGCTTTTTGAGTAAACATTCTGCACCTAACCCAGCACACAGGTTGTGGTAACCAAGTTAGGAATTGCATCAGTGTCTCCCATGGAGATATAAATGTGCTGGAACAAGTTAGTTTGGGAAAGCAGTCTCTATCTTGGAAGAAGACAAAAGCTTTCAGACTCCAGAAATATGAATTACATAGTCTTCAGTATGCTGTTGTCATAAACTGTTTATTAAGGATGCACTGTGTAAAACTCTACCAGATTTAAAGAAAAAAAAAAACAGTCTATTATATTTGCTGTATACTTTCTGCTTTGATATAAATATCTACATAAGCAAACAAACTTTATTGACATTTTAATATTTTAAATGTCAGTTATAAAGCAAGATTTAATTCTTCAAATTATCATGTCTAAAACTAAGAAGTAATAAAATAAAATACAATGAAAAACAGATCAATGGTTGCAAGGGGCTTAGGGATAATTAAATAGGATAAATGGGAATTTTTAGAGCTGACAAACATGTGACATATTTAAAGAGAGTGAGGGAAAAGGGGCTGCTACCTATGTAACTTTGGAAAAAAGTGGAAACTGTAAGAGTAAAGACAAGAGGAACAGTATATAAGCACTAAAGTTGATAAAGTTATTACCTCTGGGGATAGAGGTTAACAACTCTCATAGTGTATATGCACATGGGATTGGACAAATGACTAAAATAAATGGTAGATGGTGTAGGTAGATGGAGCCAGGTTTCTCTCTGTCGGGATGAGAGGCTGGTCAGAAGCAATCAGGGGAGGCTAGAATGAGCTATATTTACTAGGTGACGTTGGAGACATGAGTAGGAGCTCAGGTTTAGCTTAATATACTCATGTCCATGATGGGATGTGATAAGATGGCACTTCTGTGGTCTTCCTCCCAATAACCCCAAACCCCAGCAATCATGAGAAAAATATGAAAAAAATCCCAATTGAAGGTTATTCTTTAAAATGCCTGATTAGTACTTTTTAAATCTGTAAGGGTCATCAAAAACAAGGAACATCTGAGAAACTGATACAAGTCTACATAAATCTAAAGAATCTAATTGCACAAAATTATAAACTGGATTTTGTAACATAAAAAGAACATGAGGTTAAGATTAAGGAAATTTAAAAGAAGCATGAGCTTTAGTTAATATATCATTATTGATTTGTTACTTGTGACAAATGCACTAAGGTGTGTTAACAAAGGTAAAGTGGTATGAAATATACAGGAATTCTGTAGTATTCTAGATAATTTTTTTGGATATCTAAAACTGCTAAAATATAACAATTCTTTTTAAAATACAATGGTCAATTACTGGATTTGTGATCCTAGGGAAGTTGCTTATCTTAATATCTCAGATTTCTTACCCTGAAAAATAGAGATCATTTTATAAAATTTATAGGATTAAGGTGGAGAACAAATGGGAGATATTTCTGAAAAGCTTTTAAAATTGTATGGTAATGGAGAATGCTAATTGGTGCTCAAAGAAAAAAGAACAGAAATGCATGCCCTACTAGTATACTTGCCTTTAAGAATGCCCTTATATGGAGCACCTGGGTGGCTCAGTTGGTTTAGCATCTACTTTTGGTTCAAGTCACAATCTTGGAGTCCTAGAATTGAGTCATTCAGTGGCGAGTCTGTTTCTCCCTCTCCCTCTGTTATCTTGCTCCCTCTCTCTCTCAATTATAAAATAAACAGAGTTCCTACATATTTTATTCAAAGTGTGTTCATGTGAGAATATTCTAAGTGGTACGTGTACATCTCTGAATCTGTGCATCTGTAGGTAATTTATGTATTGACAGAGGAAAATTATATGCCCCAAATATGTGGTAAATACAAAATATCTTCCAGTCTTATTATGGACAGATTTATTCAGAAAAATGAGTGACATGATAACTGAATGCTGATGTTATAAAAATAACAAAATTCTTTAGTTGTTGGACAAATCATGGAGATATCCTGTTGCAAAATATATAAAGCAATTTGCTTTCTGAAATACTGTTAAAATCAGATATGTTCAAATCTATCCTCAGTTTTACAGAAACCACAGAATGACTTAGCAATCCATAAATTCACACATGACAGTACTTAAGCAGGTTTCATAAATGATTCGCAACGGAAGGAGGATTTTACTATAATTGTTCTCCATAGCCATAAAAAGCATTATGGAGTAGAAAAAAATGACAAGTAGACAAAAAATGACATTAAAGAAAAATGTTTTCTTAGCAACATTTTTTTAAGTATGGAAAAGAAAAACTTTTAATGAGCCAGAATAAATATACTATCATCTATACAAGGAGAGAATGGGGTTTCCCCATCAGCTAAAACCTATCCCCTAATTTTCTGAGTAAATGAGTCCAGCTTCTTGATTAAATCACAAAATTAGTGGATTCTAAAGCTTTGGGGGTATATAAATACCTCTTGGGGTGCTTGTTAAAATATTCCTCAGCCCCTACCATCAGAGTTTCCAACTGAGTGGGACTGTTGGACTCAGGAATCTATATTTTAATTACCTAACCCCAGCAGATTCCCATGCTTTATATTCTGACATTCAGTCATAAAAATATATACATATACATGCATATTAACAGAACGTGCAGTAAAGCAAAGAAAAAGCAGCAATTTCACTTTGGCTAATTCACTCTCCGTATTTACATATATAGATTCTGAGTATTCCCAGACTTGTATCTTTCCTGATAACTAACAAACGGTCAAGCCTATGAGAAACAAATTCACACATACACCAAAACCAACAATGAAAGAGAATGCATTCTGAGAATTGCTTTTTATGAAGAATGAAGAACTTCAGTTGTGGGAACCTTGCTGCATGAACTATAATGCACTAGTGTTAGCTGGTCACCCTACATTTATTTTCTCTTTTCCCCTTAGTTCAACTCAGAATTAGTTTGCTTATTTACTCTGCTGCTATGTACTTAGGGAAATCTAACTCTACTCAAAGCTCCCAAGAATACACACAATTGGGGTATGTTTCTGGCTACATTTAAGAGTGAACATGGGACCAAAACCAGAGCACTTTAGGTAAATTGTAATTCTCCTTTGAATGTTGTTTGGAAACACTCACTCTCCTGGATATGACTGTGGGAACCTGCCATTTAAATGTTCAGTAGTTTCTTGGCATGACCAACATTGCAGCTGATTTTAAGCTGAAGCTAACAAAGCAGATGTATACAGAAAAAAAAAGGGGGGGGGACAAATGTAGACCCTCGAGCACATTGATGAACCAGTAAAAATTAATTCTAAAACTTATCTTACCTCTGAACTTTCCATCAATACTAGATGATAGATTTGCTTTTTTCATCCTCAAGACATTATGAGCTTTATTTCTCTAATAGATAAAGTGAGAGAGTTTACTTTAAGGTGTAAGTAATCCTCCTTTAATAGTCTGATTAACTAGCTAATTCTAGGAGCATAGAGAGAAATAAAGCTGGGCTGCATTAATTCCTCAAATTTTTACCTTTCCTTGTATACACTCTTTGTAATATGATTTTGAAGCTTCTCTCATTAAAAGGTGGGATTTATTTATCTACTGCTTGGTTCTGAATTCAGTCATCTGACTTTCTTTGGCCAATAGAATGTTGATAATTGTGACGGTATTGAGGCTTGAGTTCAAGATTCTTCTGTTCCTCTGTCTCCCCCCATGGCACCATAGCTAGGATAGTCTGGCAGGATAAAACCTGCAGAGTAGAGCCAAGTCATCTCAGTTGTCTTAACAGATGCCATCCTAGATCATTCAATCGTCTGCTTGATCTCTAATATGTGAGAAAGGCCAGCAAAGAGTTAACAGATCTCCCCAAATGAAATTCAGCTGAACTTAGATGTATAGAGAGCCCAGCTAAGGCCCAAATAACCATGAATCATATAACCAAACACTCAGGCTTATAACCTAAAATAAGCTGCAGACTTATAACCTAAGTCCCAATTACTTGCTTAGATCTCATGCACTGAGTTTTGGTTAGTTGGTGTGCAGAAACACTGTGACAATGGATATTACAAACACTGACATTAGAAGTGAGATGTCATTATGGAAACCTATCATAAATGATATTAGTTTGGGGACTAGGTGGTGAGCAAACTCTTACAGTAATTGAAAACTGATAAGGAAACTATAGGGGGCTGGAAAAATAGCCACCCATGTTATGTGGTGGAGAAATATTTGGTAGTATTTCTGCTGATGACAACTTAGGAGACAAAAACAGCCATAGATGAAATCATGCCATTTGCAATGGCTTGGATGGAACTAGAGGGTATAATGCTTAGCGAAATAAGTCAATCAGAGAAAGACAATTATCATATGATCTCTCTGATATGAGGAAGTTGAGAAGCAGCATGGGGGGTTTGTGGGGTAGGAAAAGAATAAATGAAACAAGATGGGATCGGGAGGGAGACAAACCATAAGAGACTCTTAATCTCACAAAACAAACTGAGCTGGCATAGGGGGGGTAGGGAGAGGGTGTTTGGGTTATGGACATTGGAGAAGGTATGTGATATGATGAGTGCTGTCAAGTGTAAACCTGGTGATTCGCAAACTTGTACCCCTGGGGCTAATAATACATTTTATGTTAATTTAAAAAAAATCACTGATAGAAGCAAGGTGCTGCCTAGAGCTCTCTCAGTGGAAGTAAGTGTTTCTAGTAATTTAAAAGCATTGTTCTACAGAAGCTTTAAATACCTAAAACAGTAATGAATAAACCAAGTGAGAAAGGCCTGTAACAGAAAGGAAATGTTGATGTGGCTTTGTGACCCATTAAAATGGAATAGACTCAAATTTATAAAAAAACAAAACAAAAAACAGAAAACAAAAAACACATAAAGTTTCTAAGACAGTTTTCCAGTAAGAGTGTCACCAGCCTAGAGTAAAATGGACTGAAATGATTCAAAATATAAAAAAAATTCCTGGGGTCTCCATATGATTCTGGCAGAAAATGTACTAAAAGTTCTATTCAAAGGACATATTTTCCAATTTCCTCCTCAGAGGTAGCCACAGAAGTCACAAATAAGAATGTTCCAAAGGTAGAGCCAACAGATATGGCAAACAATAAACTGTAGCCATTCACAGGGAACAGATCAAGAGAAGCACATCCTAGAATGGAAGATTTCGCTACATTTCCTAAGCAGGATTTTAGAATTATGAGCAGTAACTCTCCTGTGCTTCCTTTTCTTCCTCTTTGGGGAATAGGTATATTTATTGCAAGCATCCCATCTCTGTTGAAAATTATTTTAAAACATATTTGAATAGTGTGTGTGTGTGTGTGTGTGTGTGTGTGTGTGTGTGTGTGTTTGGTGGGGGCAGTGGGACACAAATAGTTTGTCTTTTATTCATAATATCCAAATCAAGAGGGACACCATCTGGATCTTTGGTGGAACAGAGGATCCTGGACTTTGAGCCTGGGCATGTGGTTGGTAAGATTTTGGGGGGGGGGGCGGTTCTAGGATAAGAATGAACATAGGAGAGAGATGTAAATAATTATGAACAAAAGATAGAATATAGCATATCCATTGCTCTAATGGTTCTGATTCTCCACCTTTCCTTGTATCCATATGTTTGCAGCATGATCTTGTAACTTCACTCTTCAAGAAGTAGTCTATGACTACGTCCCTTGTTGCTGAGTTTATCCAAATGAGATTTTAGCAGTTGTGACTATGGAAAGAATTGCAAGAGTGTAAATATGCTTTGTTTTCTTTCCTGTCTTTGCCATTAGAAAATGTCTGGGCTAGTCTTCTACAGAATGAGACACATGGGCAGAGCCAAGTTCCCCCACTTTTCCCAGAACAGGTATGTTGAAATACCTAGCAGCCAACTAACCTCCAGACATTGGGACGAGCCCAGGTAAAACTTGCAGAAATGCCTCACCATCTGCAGCTTGTTCCAGAAAAATGAGTGAGTCCTGCTGAACCTAGCCAATTTATACATGAATAGAAAAAATAAATGAATCTTTTTTTTTTAATGTAGGAAATTTGGAGTGGTTTGTTATGTAGCATTATTGTGGCAGTAGGAAACAGATATGAAGACCTTAAGACTTAAGTTGAAAGTATATACTGGAAGGTTTGTGTGAAGTTAATTTTGATGTTAAAATTAATTGAATGTTGACTATCCTAATTTGACTAATTGAATGTTGACTATCCTAAGTTCCCTGGCTCTGACTTGAATATTATTCCTTACATGTCTTCTTATATATATATTTTTTTCTTTTTTAACCTCAAGAATCATTTTATGGCTTTTTTAATCTCTTCAAGCACATGTGGTGCTCCTCCTGCCATGCTCCCTTCTGTTTAGTAGCTTCCATTATGATAGGCTGCTAATGGATGGGAAAGATACATTCAGAATCTAATCCCAAGAACCTTTTTGTGTTACCTTATTTCAAAAAGGGTCTTTGCAGATGCAATTAAATTGAAGATACTGAGATAACTAAGACCATTTAGATATTTTGCAATATCTAAATGAACCCTAAATGCCATCATAATGTCATTATAAAATAGACACAGCGGGAGACTACAGAATAGAAGAGGATGAGGCAATGTGAAGACAGGCAGATTCACATGATGCATCCACAAGCCAGGGAATGCCAAGACAGGCCAGCAGCTACTAGAAGCTGGAAGAACCAAAGAAATTGATTTTGAATTTTTTCCTGCAGACTCTGACTGAGTAGCACAGCCTTGCCAATACCTTAATTTCAAACTTGCCAACACCTTGATTTCAAACATTCCAGAAATTTGAGAGATTAAATTTCTGTTTCTTTAAGCCATTACATTCGTGGTTATTTTGTAAGTAGCCATAGGAAACTAATAGATTACTATTACATCAGGTATTTCATTATAACTATTTGTACCCCCTTCTCATAATATGAAAAAATTGAAGGCAAGGAGAGAATTCTTTCATTATTTTATCCTTAGAGTTTGGACAGACCCTCTCTCTGTTAAAACACTAGCAAAAGATGAGATGAGCACTGGGTGTTATACACAACTGATGGATTCTTCAACACTACATCTAAAACTAATGATGTACTACATATTGGCTAATTGAACTTAAATTTAAAAAAAAGTAGCAAAGGGAAATCTGTTCAAGTAATGACCTATTTTAATATAGCAATTGCTCCCACAGTTTTCCTTAAATATAATCTATTTTCTCCTAAAATTTCTATTTTGCCAAACAATGAGTACATAGAGCTGGGTCAGATAATAAGAAATCAGATAATAACCTGTGATTCTGAAGTATATATTGCTTATTTTATCTGGATCTGGAAGGATTTATCTCATTTTCACTTAAGTTATACTCTAATTTTAAAGTGTCATTGCAGGTAGAGTCAGTTCACAAAAATCACTTATGGATTAGTGTTAATTTACATATCTATCTGTATAATTATTAATTCAGCAAATATCCTCAAGAAGTCAAAGGTACAGGGGCACCTGGGTGGCTCAGCGGGTTAAAGCCGCTGCCTACGGCTCGGGTCATGATCCCAGGGTTGTGGGATCGAGCCTCGCATCGGGGTCTCTGCTCTGCGGACAGCCTGCTTCCTCCTCTCTCTCTGCCTCTCTGCCTACTTGTGATCTCTGTCTATCAAATAAATAAATAAAATATTTTTTAAAAAAAAGAAGTCAAAGGTACACATATGACTGACATAGATTTATTTTCACCAAGGATCATATAGTCAAGCAGAGGAAACAAAAATAAACAGCCCAAATATGTTACACTTATAATATAAATGTCATTTATATTATAAATATAATGTTATTGTAGTTATGGCCACAAGATGCTATGGAGACAAAGAGGAACCTCATTCTGATCAGAAGTCAGAAAATGGGTCTAAAGATACCTTCCCAATGATGTAAAACCCATTTTCAGTTTTAAAGGATTCATGAGATTTGGGGAAAGACACTGTAGGATAAACCACATAAAAGGGTATTCTAGGCAAAGCAACATATGTAGAGCTTCACAGACTAGAGAAAGATGGAACATCCTGGAAATGCAACTAGCTTGTGAAATATAAAAAAAAGTAAGATAAGTGAAGAATGAAAGCATTTTTGTACTTTGTTGTAGTTATCATGTAAGCATCTCTCTTTCGGTTTTTGCAGATTTTTCTTTTTCAGGAAACCAGACCATCTCTAGCACATACTTTGATAACATGGAAGAAACTTTTGGACCATTGTTGTACCTTTATCCTTGGAGAATATGATTTCTAATAATCATTATTTAAAGAGATAATTATGTATCCCTCTTATCTCTTAATGTGAACATATACCCATAAACACTGATGTCACTGAAATTTTCATTGAGTTATGGATTATGTCGCTCATTAAGCAGTGTATCTCCTGGCAACTGCCAGTAACTAGAATCTCTTTTACATGAATTTGTGGAAGAGATTAAATAATGTGATGGGTAGATCAGATCCATTTTAAAAGCTTAATGGTCAGATTTCTTGGAAAAAGCCATATTAAATAAGTTATTGTTTCTGGAAATAATAGCTCACATAGTAGGAAGAATCAAATGCAATGGGCAAAGGGCCACATAAATGCATAAATGTTAACAACTCAGTACCACTACTTGATTTTTCATCAAGAATTGGATTAGAACATTGAAGTACATTGAAAAAGTTGTTAAAATAGGTAATATAACTTAGCCTCACAGATACCCACATATATGGTTATAGAGTTCACATTAAGGGATGGAACTAGAAGGAGAAAGAAGAAACATCTTGACAAAGTTGATATTTTCCTGTTGTTAAATGTGTGAATCATATCTGTTTAATAAATAAAATCAAACTAATTCACACCAGATTTATAATGAAAATAAAAAGAAATAGGTGCCAGAACCAGCTTTTTACCTTAGTGAGATAGATGTAGTAGGAGTATAAAGAATGGAAGACTTCCAAGTGCTGATCAGTGACTTTCCAAATTGTACCAGAAAACCATGTCGTTCAAAATGCAGCATTTTCCATTGGATTACACACTGCTCTTCTCTGTTTCCTTTTTTAGATTATATTTTCTGAGAGCCATAATATACTTTAAGCTTTAAACCCTCATTTTGTTAAATAATGTCCCATGTATCCTACAGCACAAGTGGCAGAGAACTTATGTCTTTGTCCCTTTAGGCTGCTATAACAGAAACTTATCATTCACAGTTCTAGAGGCTGGAAAATCCAAGAACAAGGCATCAGTGTGGTCATGTTGTCTAGTGAGGGCCCTCCTCCTTGCTCATAGATGGCCCCATCTTACTGCATCTTCACTTGGTACGAGGGTCTGGAGCTCTCTCTGGAGCCTCCTTCTAAGGACACTGGTCCCATTCATGAGGAATCCACAGTGAGAGTAAATCTGTGACTTAATTGACTCTCAAAAATCCTAATACTACCATTTTTGGGGTTATGACTCTATATGAATTTTGCAGGACACAAACACTAAGACCATAGAAATTGGGAAACACAAAATTAAAATAATGGCAGAAAGGAGAAGCTACTAATGGAAAAATTTTTGGAAATTTTTCAAGTTTATAAAGGCTCGCTTTTTAAGAAATGCATAGGTTTAGATGCTCAGATCTGGTCATATAGGTAAAAAAGTATTTTAAATTTTTATATAGAATAATTGCAAAGCTACCACATATCTTTTAACATTTTATCAGTAAACTTTGTAGAATATTCTAAGAATTCCAATGAAATATTCTTTACTGATGAAATGAAGTAGATTGGTCTTTAAAGACACACATCCTCAAATTAAAAAAAAAAAAATGCCGGAGTGTTGTATTCTAAAGGCAAGGTGCTCTATAGAAAACTGGAGATACTGCACAATTCAGTTTATGCCATTAAAGACATTCAAAGTCCTAGTAAATATTTTACTGACCATTTTATGTTTTTTAGTAAATGAAGTGCATAAAGCACCAAAGAAACCAGAAAAAAAATTGTTATTCTATTTCAATTTTATAACCCCTCTCACATTAGTGGTATATGAGTTTATCTATAATATGTAATGATACAGTACATCGATTCTAATAGGGTGTATTACAATATTCAGAATTCTCAAAGCACAGAGTAATAAAAATGCCTTCCATTATATGTATAACTTGAAATTTTAAATTATAAACAGGATTATATATAATAGAAATAAACCTTTTAAAATACTCATATCTGGTGCTTTGACAAGAAAGAAAACTTTTATATTGTCAGTGGTTTTGGAATGTATAATTAAGTTTTAATATTAAAACTGAAGCACGGTGTTGATACAACAGCTGAATCAATATGACTACAAAATAATTCAGGTAAAATACTATCCTAGAGCATGAATGCAATTTCTTTGCATAAACCCAAAAGCTAGCACAGAACTCAAACAACAGTAGATAATCATTTGTGAAATAGTTGTCTGCCATAGTTATCATATTTCTTGAACAAGGCATTGAATAGTTATAAATGTTAATATCTCAACATTAAGGTTCCTGACTACTGATATTATAATTTTAAATAAATATCTTCTATACAGTGCTGTGAGATGATAATATTGTTTCCAAAGGAAAATATAATAATGAATGTCTGGGAAGAATAGGTGGAAAAGAAAGTGTCCCATTATGCAGGAAGAAAAAAAAAAATACAAGTAAAAGGAAAAAGAAATGTAATGCTCTTAGTACTGAAGTTCACAGACGTACAGGCAGGTTTTTTTGTTTACTGTTTGGCTCTTAAAATCTAATACAAAAGTAGCAAAGGTAAAGGGAAGTGACTTTCAAAAATTTTGTTGCAAAATTCTTACCTACAACATTTTTGTTTCCTTTTTTATTGTTCTCTCCTTTGGACCAGGTGGTCTGGTGTTAGATCCATGAATATCCATGACTTATCCATCAAGTCTTACTAAATAAATGAGTCAGGGCTAGATAATTCCAAAAAATAAAGAGTACTTTAATGATTTCATTTACCAAATTCCATGCTTACTTTCCAACTTTGGCAGAGATCAGCTTTGAGATACACTTCTCTCCTTAATAATTTAATTCATGTTAATATCAGGCAGAGAAGGCAAATTATATTAATTGTAGTTACTGGCTGTGAACCTGGTACAGTTATTTAACTAATCAACTTCACTATGTCTCAGTGCTGTCCTCTAAAAAAGGGAGAAAAACCTACCTCAGAGAGTTTTATGAGAGTTAAATGCAATAATGCATATAACACATTCCCCAGAGCTTTATACATGATAAACAGAGAATCAATTGTCTTTTTTTAGTGGAAATATTAAGTTATGTGAGTATGAGGTAAAAGATTGATTTCATATTTTCACAATAATCAACTATATACAAAAGGATGTTGTGGGGAGTAGGCAGGCAGACTTGCAACACAGTGAATGTCAAGTGTATGACCAATTTGGTTGTGAGTGATGGTAGCTCCTTGTAGTATGAAGCTAGAGAACTACTTTGAAAACACACAAGAGAGAGGGAATGCTGCGTCTTTTGCACTGTGATCAGATGCTCACAGAAACTGCCATGGATACTGCAATATGAGCTTTGCAACAATACCATGGAGATTTCTTTTTAAAACGATTTTCTTTTCATGGCTCAATGTGGCTGTCAAAATGCCCCAACATGGTTACAGAAGACACTGAAGGTGACTTAAACCAGACTTTCTGAGATTTCTCAGTAGTATGACTCCCACAATTTAGGCAATGCAAAGGCATGCAAGTGTTCTTCCTTCCCTGCAAAATAAAGCAATCTTGGGACACTGGCTTTTCTTCTCCTAAGAGAGAAAGGCAGAGTACTTAAATTTTTAATATATTTCTTTGTCCACATCATGCAGGCCCTTCCCCATCATATTTCTAACTTTAGATGTCTCTAAAGTTCTCTTCTAACTATGTCCTCAATGATGCCAGAAAGGATGTATGTCATTCTTAAAACCAGGGAGCAGTCACAGGCTGAATGAGTAAATGAAGTTTCAAGACAACTAGAATAATTGGCAAAATAGGACAAGAACCAGATAGGAGACAGGAGATCTGGGTCCTGGGTCTGATTCTGATTGTAACCTGTAACTCTCAAGCAAATCCTTGGGTTGTTTCGTTCCTGGATTTGTTTTTGTTTTAACTGAGAAGTAGACCACTGATCTCTGACAATCCACCCATTACTTTCCATAGAAAGTCTACACCATTCCACAGTTTTCCTCGAGCACAGGGCTGACTGTTTCTCAAAGTGCATTCAGTGTACCTGGGGTTCTTGGAAGCACGAGCATTCTTGGAAACCATAGATGTGTTGAGCCAGAACCTCTGATGATCCTAATGCACACTGAGTTTTAGAATCACTGTTTTGTCAACTCAGTTAGTAGGAAATTAAATTATGCCCCTTACCTTTCAACATTGCTAGCTCCAGGAACAAAAACAAAACCAACCAACCAACCAAACAAACAAACAAAAAACACCAGAAAGTTCATGTACCTAAAATCAACACACACATTCCTCTCAGGTAATCATAAAGATCTTACTTGATTTGCCTTTGCCTGCTCTTATCCCTTCCTCAAGTCTTGACCCATATTCCTCATCTAAACCTCATTTATTCTTATCATAATATTAGAAATAATAATGATCTATTTAATAGAAATGCTAAACAAGCTTTAAACATCACTAATCATCAGGGGAATATAAATCAAAACTACAATGAGATACCAACTCACACCAGTCAGAATGGCTAAAATCAACAATGAAAGAAACAAGAGCTGTTGGTGAGGATGTGGAGAAAGGGGAACACTCTTGCACTTTGGTGGGAATGAGAAATGGTGCAGCCACTCTGGAAAACAGTATGGAGGATCCTCAGAAAGTTAAAAAATTATTTAAAATCTATTTACTTACCAAATTGTTTTTATTTGATAGTATTATCTCATGTGGATGGCCAAGTGAAGAATGTGATAATAAAATGAGTTATAACACTTAGAAGTCCCAGAATATTTCTCTTGACATTTTCTAAAGTGAGAATTCCATATTTTTTTTCTTACGGCAAATCAATGAAACCAACTAATGCAATCAGTAGAGCATTAGACTTTTACTCATTTGTCAGTAAAGATGAGAGACCATTGTCACCAGAAACGAGACACACATGATATAAACAAAGACACTTAATGTTTTTTATTATTTTTATTGTTGAATTGTAGGACACATGAGGTTATATTAGTTTTAGCTGTATGACATAATGATTGGACAATTATATACATTATTCAGTGCTCATCATGATAAGTGTAGTTATGATCTCTCACTGTATAATATTATTACATTATTACCTATATTCTCTATGTTGTACTCTTCATCTGTATAATTCATTTATTTTATAGTTGGGATTTGTATTGCTTTATTCCCTTCACATATTTTGCCTATCCCCCCACCCATCTCACCTCTGGCAATCACTAGTTTGTGCTCTATATTTATAAGTCTGTTTCTTCTTTTTACTTGTTTTGTGTTTTACATTCCACATATACATATGGTATTTGTCTTTCCCTTTCTAACTTATGTCACTTGGCATAATAGCCTCGAGGTCTAACTGTGTTGCCATAAAAGGCAAGATCTCATTCTTTTTTAATGACAGTGATATTCCATTGTGTGTGTGTGTGTGTGTGTGTGTACCACTTCTTTATCCATTTGTCTGTCAGTGGAAACATGGGCTGCCACCATATCTTGGCTATTGTAATAAAACTGCAATAAACATAGGTATGAATGTATCTTTTCAAATTAGTGTTTTTGTCTTCTTTGGGTGAATATCCAGAAGTAGAATTCCTAGATTGTATGGTATTTCTTTTTTTTTTTAATTTCTTTTTATTTTTTTCTTTCTCTCTCTCTCTCTTTTTGGTGAAAAAATATCCATACTGTTTACCACAGTGATTTCTCCAATTTACATTCCTATTAACAGTGCAGGAGGGTTTTATTTATTCCACATCCTCACCAACATTTGTTATTTCTTGTCTTTTTCATACTAGCCAATCTGTTATGAGGTGATGTTTCCTTGTGATTTTCATTTGCATTTTCACAATGATTAGTGATGTTGAGCCTTTTTTTTTTTTTCATGTGGCTGTTGACCATTTGCATGTCTTCTTTAAAATGTGTCTACTTAGGTCCTCTAACCATTTTTTAACTGAACTCTATTGTTCATTTGTTTTTCTTTTGTCTTTAGCCACGTTTTTTTTTTTTTTTTTTTTTTTTTTTAGGATTTTATTTATTTGAAAGAGAGAATGAGAGAGAGAACATGACGGGGGAGCAGCAGAGGGAGCAGACTCCCCTCTGAGTTGGGAGTCCAATGAGGGACTCAATCCCTGGACTCCAGGATCATGATCTGAGCCAAACACAGCTGCTTAACCAACTGAACCACCCCGGCATCCCAGTCATGTAAGTTATACTTTCAATATTAATCCCTTATTGAATATGTCATTTGCAAATATCTTCCCCATTCAGTAGGTTGCTTTCTCATTTTGTTGATGGTTTCTTTTGCTATGTGAAAGCGTTTTATTTTGATGTAGTCCCAATAATTTATTTTTGCTATTATTTCCCTTACCTGAATAGACATATCCATAAACATATTGCTAAAGTTGTCCAAGAAATAACTACCTATTTTGGGGTGGAGTATAGTTACAGCTTCTGGTGACACATTTAGGTTTCTAATCCATTTTGAGTTTATTTTTGTAGATTGAATAATATGATGGTCCAGTTTCATTCTTTTTCGTGTAACTGTCCAGTTTTCCCAGCACCATTTGTTGAAGAGGCTGCCTTTCCCCCACCATAGATTCTTGCCTCATTTGTCTTGAATTAACTGACACAAGCATAGGATTATCTGTGAGCACTCTATCTTATTTTATTCATTTAAGTGCCTTGTGTGTGTGTGTGTGTGTGTGTGTGTGTGTGTGTGTGTGTGTGTGCAAGTACCATACAATTTTGATTACTACAGTCTTGTAGTATATTTTGAAATTTGGAACTGCGATACATCATCTTTTTTATTTCTAAAGACAGCTTTGCATTTTTCAGGTCCTAAGATTTTAGGATTATTTGTTCTAGGTCTGTGAAAAATGACATTGGTATTTTATTAGGAATTGTATTGAATCTCTAGATTGTTTTGGGTAGTACAGACATTTTAACAATATTAATTCTTTCAATCCATGAGCATGATTCATCTTTCCATTTGTTTGCATCTAATACCTTTCATCAATATCTTACAGTTTTCAGGGTATAGGTCTTTTACCTCCTTGGCTAAGTTTTTTCACTTTTGATGTAATTGTAAATGGCATTGTTTTCTCAATTAAACAAAATTGGTTTTCCTAGGAATCCTCTCCAGATTGCCACATTCAAACATGGTAGAATTGGGAACATTCTTCTAAAAGCTCTATTATGTACTGAAATATATTTCTTTTTTTAAAAGATTTTATTTACTTATTTGGGAGAGAGAGAGCATGAGAGAGGAGAAGGTCAGAGGGAGAAGCAGGCTCCCTGTGGAGCTGGGAGCCTGGTGTGGGACTTGATCCCAGAACCCCGGGATCATGACCCAAGCCAAAGGCAGTCGCTTAATCAACTGAGCCACCCAGGCACCCCTGAAATATATTTCTATTCTAGTTGTTCTAATGAAGTATTGCATATTTATTCCCTATCTCATCAATTAAATTTCAATGTTTTTTTTAAAATAATCCCAAGTCCAAGATTTGATTTTGATTGTGTGTTTGATGCTTTCATAATATTTCTCCCTGGACTTTATATTCACTTGGTGGCTATCTCTAGCATACTACCCAATGCTCTAAGAAAAATAAGAAAAAAAAATAAATAATTTAATTGCCTCCAGAATATTTTAAGATACAAATCTCATTTCATGTCAGGACTCCATATATAATACATCAATAGCTCTCCATATCTTTCAGTATCAAGTTCAAACTCCTTCACATGGCCTGCAGAGTCTCCCATTAACTAGTTTTCTGTCACCCCCACCATCTGTCACACACACACACACACACACACACACACACATCATGCACATTTTTCATGTTCAGTTAACCAACAAATAGTACATCATAAGTTTTTGCTGTAGTGTTCAATAATTCATTACTTATGTATAACACCCAGTGCTCATTCTAGCACATGTTCTCTTTAATATCCAACAGTCAATTACCCCATCCCCCTATCCCCACCCTTCTGTAACCCGCACTTTGCTTCCCAGAGTCCAGAGTCTCTCATGGTTTGTCTCCTCTGATTTCTTCCCTTTCAGTTTCCCCTGCCTTTTCCTGCAATCCTCTGCTCTATTCCTTATGTTCCACATATGGGTGAAACCATATGATAATTCTTTCTCTGCTTGACTTACTTCATTTAGCATAATCCCTTCCAGTTCCACCCATGTCAATGCAAATGGTGGGTATTCATCTTTTCTGATGGCTGAGTAATACATCTTCCTTTTGCTTATTATTATTTTTTATTATGTTTTGTTAGTTACCACACAGTATGTCATTAGTTCTTGTGGTAGTGTTCCAAGATTCATTGTTTACATATAATACCCAGTGCTACATGCAATATTTGCCCTCCTTAATACCCATCAAAAGGCTAACCCATTCCCCCCATACCCCTCCACTCTAAAACCCTCAGTGAGTTTCTCAGAGTCCACAGGCTCACATGGTTCTTCTCCCTCTCTGATCTCCCCCATCATTTTTCCCTTCCTTCTCCTAATATCTTCCATGCTATTCCTTATGTTCCACAAGTAAGTAAAACCATATAATAATTGATTCCCTCTGCTTGACTTTTTTCACTCAGCATACTCTCTCCCAGTCTCATCCACGTTGATGCAAAAGTTGGGTATTCAACCTTTCTGATAGCTGAGTAATATTCCATTGTATGTATGGACCACATCTTCTTTATCCATTTCTCTGTTGAAGGGCATCTTGGCTTTTTTCCACAGTTTGGTTATTATGGACATTGCTACTCTGAATATTGGGGTGCAGGTGCCCCTTCTTTCACTATATCTGTATCATTGGGGTAAACACCCAATAATGCAATTGCTGGGTCATAGAGTAGCTCTAGTTTTAATTTCTTAAGGAAACTCCATACTGTTTTCCAAAGTGGCTTCACCAACTTGCATTCCCACCAACACATCCTCTCCAACATTTGTTGTTTCTTGCCTTAATTTTTGCCATTCTAACTAGTGTAAGGTGGTATCTCAATGTGGTTTTGATTTTAATTTCTCTGATGGCTAATGATGATGAACACTTTTTTGTGTATCTGTTAGACATTTGTATCTCTTCATTGGAGAAGTATCCTTTCCTATCTTCTGCCCATTTTTTGACTTACCTGTTTTTTGGGTGTTGAGTTTAAGAAGTTCTTTATAGATCTTGGCTATCAGCTTTTTAAGATTTTTTTAAAAATTTATTATTTACTTATTTGACAGAGAGAGAGATCACAAATAGGCAGAGAGGCAGACAGAGAAGGGAAACAGGTTCTCTGCTGAGCAGAGAGCCCGATGCAGGACTTGATCCCAGGACTCTGAGATCATGACCTGAGCCAAAGGCAGAGGCTTAACCCACTGAGCCACCCAAGTGCCCCTTGGCTATCAGCTTTTTATCTGTAGTGCCATTTGCAAATATCTCCCCCTATTCTGTGGGTTGTCTCTTTGTTTTGTTGACTGTTTTCTTTGCTATGCAAAAGCTTTTGATCTTGATGAAGTCCCAAAAGTTCATTTTTGCTTTTATTTCCTTTGTCTTTGGAGACATGTCTTGAAAGAAGTTACTGTGGCCGGTGTCAAATGGGTTACTGTCTCTGTTCTTTTTTAGGATTTTGAGGGATTCTTGTCTAACATTGAGGTCTTTCATCTATTTTGAATTTATCTTTATGTATGGTGTAAGAGAATGTTTGAGTTTAATTTTTCTGTATATAGCTGTTCAATTTTCCTAGTACCTTTTATTGAAGAAATTGTCTTTTTTTTCCATTGAATATTTTTTCCTGCTTTGTCAAAGATTATCTGGCCATAGAGATAAGGATACATATCTAGACTCTCTACTCTGTTCCATTGGTCAATGTGTCTATTTTTTTTTAATATTTTGTTTATTTATTTGACAGAGAGAGAGAGATCACAAGTAGGCAGAGCAGCAGGCAGAGAGAGAGGGGGAGGCAGGCTCCCTGCTGAGCAGAGAGCCTGACTCGGGGTTTGATCCCAGGACCCTGAGATCATGACCTGAGCCTAAGATAGAGGCTTAACCCACTGAGCCACCCAGGTGCCTCTATGTGTCCATTTTTGTGCCAGTACCATGCTGTCTTGGTGATCACAGCTTTGTAATATAGCTTGAAATCAGGCAATGTGATGCCTCCAGCTTTGTTTTTCTTTTTCAACATTTCCTTGGCGATTGGGGTCTTTTCTGGTTCCATACAAATTTTAGGATTATTTGGTCTAGCACTTTGAAAAATGCTGATGGTATTTTGATTGGGATGGCATTGAAAGTATAGATTGCTCTGGGCAGCATAGATATTTTAACAATGTTTATTCTTCCAATCTATGAACACGGAATATTTTTCCATCTTTTTCTGTCTTCTTCAGTTTCTTTCATGAATGTTCTCTAGATCTTTGTGTACAGATCCTTTCCCTCTTTGGTTAGGTTTATTCCAAGGTATCTTATGGTTTTCGGTGCTACTGTAAACAGTATCAATTCTCTAATTGCCCTTTCTACAGTTTCATTATTAGTGTATAAGAAAGCAACATTTCTGTGCTTTGATTTTGTATCCTGCTACATTACTAAATTGCTGTATGAGTTCTAGTAATTCTGGGTTGGAATCTTTTGGGTTTTCCACATAAAGTATCATGTCATCTGTGAAGAGAGAGAGTTTGACTTCTTCTTTGCCAATTTGAATGCTTTTTATTTCTTTTTGTTGTCTTATTGCAGTTTCTATGACTTCTAGTACTATGTTGAACAATAGTGGTGAGAGTGGGCATCTTGTGTTCCTGATCTTAAGGGAAAGGCTCTCAACTTTTCCCCAATGAGAACGATTTTTGTTTTGGGTTTTTAATAGACGGATTTTATGGAGTTGAGGAATGTTCCCTCTATCCCTATACTCTGAAGAGTTTTAATCAGGAAAGGATGATGTATTTTTTCAAATGCTTTTTCTGCATCAATTGAGAGGCCCATGTGGTCTTTCTCTCTTCTTTAACCATTCATCTGTTGAAGAATATATTGGCTCCTTCCACAGTTTGGCTATTGTGGACATTGCTGTTGTAACATCAGGGTGTGTTTGGCCCTTCTTTTTACTATATCTGTGTCTTTGGGGTAAATATCTAGTAGTGCAATCACTGGGTTATGAGTAACTCTATTTTTAATGTCTTGAGGAAATTCGATAACTGTTTTCCAGAGTGGCACATTTTATATGCTAGTTATCCTTCTTATTTGTAGTTGGAGAGTATCCTCCAGGCTTCCATATTTTTGTATTTTGTACTTGTCATTTTATCTGCATAGAATACTCTCCTTACCTTGGCTGTTTGTTGAAATTCGACTTATCCCTCAATAATCAATACAATTAAAAGTTTCTCTGTGACTCTCCTTTCTATGCTGTGCTCTTTGCCCCAGTCTGCATAACCATATTATAGAAAGTATCATAAATTATGTCAATAATTTTTCTTCTCTGTCATTATGCTCCATGTTCACAGAGGTTACAGACATTGTCTTTACACCTCTAGAGCCATGACATCTGGTTCAATTTATATTTGTGAAAAGAAGGAAATAAGTGTGATAAGGGAATATGTATATGCATTTTTTCTCCTTCAGATATACTTGTATTTTAAATATCATATGCAACTGATAAGCAAAATCATGCAGACATAAATTTTTAAGGATTCAGTCAACAGTAGAAGAAAAACATTTTAACATGGGAATTTCAGAAACCACTAAATTTACATCATCTATGGAAACCACATCCCTAAACTTCAGTTGAGTCTGGTCCTATTATCACCAACAGTGGAGGAATTGGTCTTAAGATATATTCTGGAGATAAGCCTTTGGTTTTCTAGGAAGATGGCATCTGAACTTGTAGAGAAAGCAACACAAGATAATTCTTAGCTAAAATGTTTCAGGGGTGCCTGGATGGCTCAGTAAGTTAAGCATCGGATTTTTTATTTCAGCTCATGTCATGATCTCAGTGTCTTGAGATGGAGACTTGCATCAGGCTCTACACTCTGTGTGGAGTCTGCTTGTCCCTCTACCTCTGTTCCTCCCCTGCTCGCTCGCTCACTCTCTCTCTCTCTCAAATAAAGAAGATCTTTTAAAAAATAAAATGTTTCAAAATCTCAGGGGTGAACTTTGCCTCCTTAGAAGCAAGGAGGTAGGGTTAATACAAAATTGGATTCATAACAACTGTGGGTATTTCGGCTCAGTCCAGTCTTCCCACAGGGACATCTGGGCTACTGTTACGTGAAAAGGTGCCACGGAATTGTTCACTCCAGAGCTTCCCAATTTCATCTACATGAGGAAGAGCATATAATTGCTATAATGATAATAATAATAGCAGTTAGCTTTAGTTAAGTCCTTTCTATTTGAAAGGACCTTTGCATGTATTTATTTTTCAATCCTCAAAATAATCTATGAGGTAATACTATTATCATATTCATTTTACCATATTAAAAATGAAGGTATAGAAAGATCAAGAAAATGATTCTCCAAAGTACATCTTATATTTTATTTTATTTTTTTAATTTAAATTCAATTTAGCTAACATGTAGTGTATTATTAGTTTCAGGAATAGAATCTAGTGATACATCAGTTGCATATAACACCCAGTGCTCATTACATCAAGTGGCCTCCTTAATGCCCATCACACAGTTACCCCATCACCTCACTCTCTTCCCCTCCAGCAACCCTCAGTTTGTTCCCCATGGTTTAGAGTCTCTTATAGTTTGCCTTCCTCTCTGTTTTTATCTTATTTAAGAAACAAAACAGATAAATATAGGGGAAGGGGAAGAAAAATAAAATGTCTTATATTTTAAAAGTTAGAAAATTAATAATTTTGTTTAAACCTCTCCAATTCTAACACTTTAGTCAAAGCAATTGATATATTAATCCATCAGCAATATTAACCTTAAATGTAAACTGACTTATAGGGGGCAGCACCCTAATCATTTAATCAGACAGAGCCAAGTTCTAATCCCAGCCTTACCATTTACCTGATCTTCAGAGTTACCCAATTTGATTAACTGCTGTCACCTTCAACTCCCTCATCTTGAGAAATGAAATAAATATGGAGCACATATGCTTCTTGTCTGAATTAAATGTGACACCTTAAGTAAAATTACTGACACCTAGCAAATACTCCAAACAGAAGCTAGGACAGATTATAAAAGGTACAGGATTATGAAAATCCTTCCATAAAAGATCAGAACAAAAAATCGATCAGTGCATAGGAGGGAAGGTATTGTGACACAAGGCTGAAGTATTTGAAATATGTCATTTCTCTTAAAATTCTGATCTTGCTTTTATGGCCAGTTATTATTTACACTTTTTTAAAAAATTACATATATTTTTAGAAATAATGAAATACCTACCTTTCCAATATTAATATATGCAATTTTTTTTGTTTAGCATAAGTTAAGCAATGTAATACTTGTTTTAGACCCCTTATATACACTCTTCAAGGTGACCTTCCTCATCTCTGATTGCATGCATGGTGTGTTAATTTCCTGGTTTGATTCTCAGTGGCCAATTTTATTTTCCTTTGTTTATAAGAGTATGCTCTTTTGCCCTTTATGTCCTCATGGCCATCATAGGAGAAAGCTATGATAATAAATAAAACCTTTATGTTTTAAGAATAGAGCACAGATGCATGAAAGGATACATTGAAAATAGCAATGTAAACTTCAGGAATGAAAAGGAACTCTTTTTTCCAGGACTATCACTAAAAGCAGTAGCACTGAAAGCAGAAAACAATTTCATAGCCCTTATTATGTGCCAGGCACTATTTTAAGAGCTTCAGGTATGTTGACTTATCTCATTTTCATCAAAACTCTTTGTAGAAGATATTATTATTATTTCCACTTTATGCATAAGAAAGCAAAACTGTGGACATGATTCATGGACCACCCAAAGTCTTTGGGTGGGCATAGAATATCCTATCATTGACAAAATTTAAAGACACTCTCAACGCTGTCAGGAGAACACTTAAGACAAAGGAGATTGTAATGACCAGGTTATAGCAATCTGTGCATCATTAATAATTATAACTGATAATAATAATTGTAGTTATTTATGAAATACCATTAATTTATATTAATATGAAAAAGGTAAATTTAATATGGAGTATATGAAACAGTCATTATAATGAAAAGATGGTTGAACATTACAGACATATATACACAAATATTTAAAAGTAATGAATATAAGAGAAAATCCCTCAGACATTTTTCCTTTTAGAGTTGAGTGTTTGTGTGTGCGTGCAATTAGAAAGGAGTGAATATAAAATAAGTGAGTCAATTCTCAGTGAAGAAAAGAATCTATCAGCACCAATAATAACACAAAATAAGAAAGCTGAAAAGGGTAAAGTGGGTGACCACTACTGGTGATGATGTACCCAAAAGATCTGACAGTGGGTCTCAAAATGAATTTGCAATTTTCTCTTAAATGGGAGCTGCCCAAAAAGAGGTGAACATTCATCTCCTAGTAGATGACACATCTGTGAAAACTTCTTCTTCATACTGAAGAAGGATTTCTAGAATTTCCTAATATGTGAACAAATAAATTAATATATCACAATATACAATACCACCACCATGAGTTAGTAATTAATTATGGTCACAACTCCAAAGCTTTAAAAACTAAAATCTGTATGGAATATGTGACTGAAATTTACTTGAGTTACAAAACCCTAATTATAAATGAGAGAACTCAACTCTGACACATATTTTACTGTGTACCAAGACCTCTGTTGAGACAAAGATTTTAATCCATTGGTATCCTAAAATCCACAACATGGGCTAATTGGACACTTTACTCTTTCTTTGTTTTGATACTGGATAGATTACTGAAATTCTAAAATTATGATTACTGTAACCTTGGAAAGCAAAATTGTAGGAACAATGATGGATTTAGAAATTACAGAGGGGTGCCTGGGTGGCTCAGTGGGTTAAGGACTCTCCCTTCAGGTCAGGTCATGATCCCAGGGTCCTGGGATCAAGCCCGGCATCGGGCTCTCTGCTCAGGGGGGAGCCTGCTTCCTCCCCTCTCTCTCTGTCTGCCTCTCTGCCTACTTCTGATCTCTGTCTGTGAAATAAATAAATAAAATCTTTAAAAAATAGAAATTACAGAGAAAAAACATAAATTGTATAATTTGTTTAATTGCAAGTGGAACAATCCTAATATTTTTGGTATGTTTAAATATAGTAAGACACCTTATTTTAAAAATTTGCCTAGAGGGACGCCTGGGTGGCTCAGTTGGTTAAGCGGCTGCCTTCGGCTCAGGTCGTGATCCCAGCGTCCTGGGATCGAGTCCGGCATTGGGCTCCTTGCTTGGCAGGGAGCCTGCTTCTCCCTCTGCCTCTGCCTGCCACTCTATCTGCCTGTGCTCGCTCTCTCTCTCTCTCTGACAAACAAATAAAATATTTAAAAAAAAATTTGCCTAGAAACATTTGATTAAGTATGTCTATAATATTTATTAAGTTCAATATAATTCAGTATGTTTTGTTTTGATTGATGATGCATACAGCAGAAAATAGTATATAGATTTTGATTATTTCATATATGAGTGAATATTGTTAATATTGGAATACATCAATGATTGTTAACTGTTAAGTAGATTTCTAAGGTAGTTAAACCAAATGCATGCAGTTTGACTGTTTCTTCACACACAAAAATCCCTCAGACATTAAAGAATCTGAATAATTAAAAACATCTTAATCAGGCAGAAGAAGACAATGGAGTTATTGTATGGATTTTTTGCTGAGACTGAATAAGAGAGAAAAAAAAAAGGAAGAAATCATTATAAGTCCAAGAGGTTAGGGATATAACATTGAAAGGCCTATTTCTTGGAGATATAAGCCCAAGAAATGCGGTAGTGGAAAATGGGGAATAAATGTGAATAAAGTGGTACAGGTAGGAAACTTTGTATATCAATCTATTTCTTCCTTTTTTAAATTTTGGTTTTATTTTCTTTTCGGTAATTGGGTCAATTGAATATACTGAAGGTGATTTGGAGCTAAAATGTTTGAAAAGATGATTTATGTAATCATGTGCAGAGATCATCTGAAGTGGGAACCATGGAGACAGAGACCAATTTGAAGGCTAATGCCATAATTACGAAATGTGGTGTAGAATGCCTGAGCTTGGGTGCTACAACGGGGCCCCTGAGGGAGAGACATATATGAACAGCACTATAGTAGAAGCCTTGGCAAACCTCTACGTGTGGGGAAGGGATGAGCAGACAAAACTGCCCTTAGATTTGGAGCCTGGGAAATAGTTATCCAGAGGTCCATTCATTTCCAAAGCAGAAAGTCTTCTATTATTCCTCAGAAAGATTTATCTTTGCAGCTTGGCACTCACAATGGTACATATTTAAAGACACAGAAACATATCACTGTCAATTCCATTGTGAGCCACCCTGGGAATTTCAGGTATCCCATAATAAAGTCAATAGGCCAGTAAAATAAATGTCTCCCTGTAATCTTCAGCTCCACAAGGAGCTGTTTATTATGTCAGAGAAAAACATTTTTCCTTTGAGTCTGTAAGCTTGTGTTGTGGACAATCGTTTCCTAGGGTGCTTGAATGTGCTAAACTGTAGCTCTGAAAATGGTGACATTTTAACAAGAAACAGCTCAGCAATTGTCCTACATGTAGAGCTTAGGGTTTAAAATATGGTGGCTTTGAGAACATGCTGAGGCCTGTAACAGGAAATTAATTAGGAGATTAAATAAATTTTAAAAATTAGAAAAGATTATTATGTTAAAAGGACAACATGAGATCTACCGTCTCAAATTTTTAAGTGTACAGCACATTTTTGTTGACTCTAGGGACTATGCACAGTAGATATCTGGAGCTTATTCACCTTACTTGACTGAAACTGTATGCCCACTGGCTAGTAACTCTTCATTTCCCCCTCCCCCCAGCCCCTGGATACCACCATTTTGCACTATGATTCTATGAATTTGGCTATTTTAGATATCTTATAGAAGTGGAATCAGGCAGTATTTGTCTTTGTATGACTGGCTTATGTCACTTAGCATAATGTCAAGTTTGATCTATGTTGTGGTATATGGCAGAATTTCCTTCTTTAAGGGTGAGTAGTAGCTCATTGTATGTGTATAACAACAGGCAAAAACCACAATGACATATATCACCTCATACCTGTTGGGATGGCTATTATCAAAAATACATACATACAAATATTTGTGGGGATGTACAAAAACTGGAAACCTTGCACACTCTTAGGAGGGTTGCACTATAATGTAGGTACAGCCCTGTGGAAAACAGTATGGAGGTTCCTCAAAAAATGAAAAATAGAACTACCCTATGATTTGGCAATACCATCTCTGAGGTGGAAAGAGAATTAAAATCAGGATCCTAGAGAGATAACCGTGCTCTTCTGTCCATGGCAGTGTTCATTTATAATAGCCAAGATATAGAAGAAACTTAATGTCCACTGATAAATAAATTTATTTAAAGTAAAAAACAATTGGCCAGGGGAAGGGGTGGAGGCGGTGCAGTAACTGGGTGATTGACACCAAGGAGGGCACATGATGTAATGAGCACTGCATGTTATATAAGACTTATGAATCATTGGCCTCTACCTCTGAAAACTAATAATACATTATATATTAATTAATTGGATTTAAATTAAAAATAAAATTAAAAGAAACAATTAACCCAATTTCATACTCCATCAAGCTCAAGCTCAGGAAGGGCAGTTTTGTTCTGTTTCATTCTTACTTTACATTTTCACTCTAACTGTCTTTCAGCCAAATGGTATCATCCTCTCAAACAGAAGTAACAAACTCTTGGCTCTCAGGCTGGATCAAGATAACAAAACATCTTTTGTTTTGAATTCAAACTTAAAAATTATGAATAATAATATCAGAAAACAGTTACCAATATTTGAAAATCAGAGAATTTCAACTACAAATAAAAATATGTAGTTTAATGTAAAAAAAAAATATTAAGATCTGGAAACAATTTGGATCCTTTCCTAGAAACAATCCCTGAACTTGAACAGTGGCTACCACTTGCACATGCAACATAGACAGTGAGGAGTTCAGGCCTAGACTAAAATCCCGTCTTTTATTTTTCAAACGCAGCAGTAGGTAATCATAAGGCTTTATCAAGCCTCAGGTAGGGAAGCTGCCCTCTCAATACCAAATTTGGTTCACAAGCAGTGCATTGCTGTTCTTTAGTGAAAGTTGCAGTCAAGGTCTAAGGCTCTCTCACTCTCAGGCTGCCATCCTTATATACATGTCTGCATTTCTAGCCCAGACACTTCCCTGTGGAAGCTTCCTCATGGGGTCTCAGCTCAGACACTTTTCTCCACCTTGACATTCTACCTTCCCAGTCTTGGCCCTTCCTCTCTTCACTATCTTATGCCCAGGGGTCCAAAAAGAGGCAAGAGCCTCTTGCTTATTATTCTTTGACAGTAAGATGACTCCCCCTATCTCTGCAGCTTCACCTGACCCTCCCCCAATGCCATTCCATGGTGAAAATGGAGCACTGAGGAGTGTGCACCTCTCTTATTGGCTCTTGCTTGCACTGTTGAGTGACTGAAGGTTTGATTGTAACTCTGAGTTTGGCTTCTTGCTCTAATTGACTCTCTACACAGTCAACAATGGATATGAGTTTTGGCGCAGTCTTAGACCACTTCCTGTGATCTTACACCATTCTCATGCACCCATTTATACCACATGCCTATTATAAGGCATTTGAATTTGAATTCCTGCATCTTGGCATAGTTCCATTTCCATTTCATCCAAAAATCCTTGACCACACAGCCCCTGACTATCTCTTCTAAAATTGCATAGAGTATTGCTAATTTATGTGGTCCATGCAAAAAGAGAATCATCACATGGAAGCCTAAAAAAGATACAGTATCGTATTACAGGCCCCTCTCCACACCTATCAAACCACAGTCTGCATTATAACAAGATTCCCAATGGTTTCTATGCACATTAAAATTTGAGAAGTGCAGGTATATAACACCATTCTATATTACCTGGTTTTACCAGGTTTTGTGTTTTTCTATTTGTATTGATATGGGATATCTTATCAGTTAGACTTCAAGCGCTTCAGTGGTAGAGATCATGTCCTGGGATATTTCACTGGTATATTTTTTCTAGATAAACTAGCAAACATTGATGTACACAGAAATTAAATCTAAATCCATCATCTAAAATAAACTTGCTCAGTATTTGTCATCTGTCTTCCCAAAACCTGTACCACATATGTGAGAGATAAAGACACAAGATGGATAACTGAGCCCCAAATTCATCTCATTTCATCAAGACCTGTTCTCTTTCGGTATCTATTTGGTCATTTCCCTTACCTTGATAAATTTTGGTAACTTGTGACTTTAACTATTGGGCGTGGTGTTTGTTTCATTTCGACCCAAAGCAGTTGTAAATATTTTGACACCTCAAGCTCCTGTCTACCTCAGGTAGTATGTCTTATCCTTGTTCTTTTAGGATTGAAATCCTAGCATAAGCTCTTTTGGGTTGGCATTTCAATCAGCCCAGATAAGTTTTTTTTTGGTTGTTGTTTGTTTGTTTTTTAATCTGCTTTTAGGCCTAAAAAGCATGTTTTCCTTTTTCCAAATAACAAAATAAACACAAATTAAAAATTGCATTAATCTAATTTATTGTAATTGAACTATTCTAGAGGTCAACAAACTATGGCTATCTACATAAAGTTTTATTGGATCACAGCCACACTTATTGATTTACATATTGTCTACAACTGTTTTTGTACCACAAAAGGAATATTGAATAGTTATGACAGATGCAATATGGTCCTCAAAGCCTAAAATAGTACCATCTGGTCCTTTAAGAAAATGTTGCCGACTCTTGAACTAGTCAATGTTTGGGGGAAAAATAGCAAAATGATATTTTTGGCACTTGGCAAACAAATGACTCCTTGATTTATTTTTTCAGTTTTTAACATGTCCTGTGTATTTAGCATCATTGAGTGACACTGAAAGCTAAATACAGAAAAATGACATTTTAAAAGAAGCAAAGGTCACCTCATATTTCTTTAACCATGATAGACAACCTATCACTCATATGACTACTGAATGTGTTTGGAGCCCTGAGTTCTCAGTTATATTCCATGTGTCAAACTTAAATATTTTTTCCTATATAAGTCCATTTATTTTAGATATCTTCAGAAAAAGATGTAGAATATTTATGTTATTTATTCACTCACCAGTTTATTCAACTAGGATGTGCCAGGACTATCATATATCTGTAATACTCTGTAAGGTACTCTAGGAAACTAAATCAAAACTATAAATGTGAGATTTCAGTCTTAAAAATGTTTACAATCCACATAGGATTATGTGAGCAACTGGGTCACCAGTTGGAATCTACATCCACCACCAGATTTGATTAGGTTGTCCTGGCTGAAGAATGTCTGTTTTCTGTGTCCTTACTCAATTAAAGATTATGAGCTTGGTAGAAAATAGTGATTACAGATAGCCTAAGCTTCAGTAAATCATAGACAAAGAGTTGAACTCTGTTGCTAGAAACTCAACATAGCTCCATGGAACAGTACATGACATGAGGATTTTGCACCTCATCTCCAAAGACACCTCCACCTATCCTCAACAAACATGGTGATCAATATTCACACTCTTATGCAGTTTTCTTCCCTGTGAGTATGAACTCTGTATAGTACTCATAATCTGACCAGTGGAATGAGGCAGAAATTACATTGCATGACTTCAGACTAAAGTCAGAAATTGTTCTTTAGTCTCCTCCTAGGTCTGCAGAGAATTCATTCCAGAGGAAAATAAATTCCATGTAAGAAATTCTACCCTTGTGAGGCTATCATTCTATGATGGAGAGGCTCTAGAGGATGAGATACCACATGGAGAGAGTGAGAAAGAATATGGAGCACTAAGCACTAAACATGTGAACAAAGATTTTCTTTAGGCAATGGATCCCCCACACCTTGCTGCCCCAGCTGATGCCATGTGGACCAGAGATGAAACACCCAGCAGAATGTTTCCTAAATTTTGGGACCATATAAGAGTGAACAAAAATAAAATAGCAATTTTAAAATAATAAATTAAAAGGTAGTTAGTGAAACACCAATATAAATCAGAAACGGGGGATGAAAAGATACAGGTTTTAGGTTGCTGTGGTAAGGAAAGTATGAATTAGAAGTAAGCTATGAGGTGGGCCCTTAGTAATGTTCAGTATTTTGATGAGTAAAAAACCAATTGATAATAAATGTGAAGAAGGTATGGGAGAGTGAGATAAATTAATAGGAGGCAGGGGAAAATCAGATAAGTGGGAGATCCAGGCTCCAGGGGACTTAAATCTTTTAGAAAAGATAGATCATCTAATTAAATAAAGAGTTACTGACATAATAATGATTACTTGACCAGAATGGAGTGAAGCTCAGAGGAGAGAGGTGTTGTATTAAGTTTGAGGGACATTAAGACTGATTTCTTTAAGGGGATGCCCTTTGAGCTGAACCAATGAGAGCACAGTTTCAGGATGAATGAATAATAAAAGCTCATTAGGAGAATAAAGAGAGAACCAGCCTGGCTGGAAATCCTCTTCAATGCTGGGAGTACCAGGGTAAACAAAGTTCAAAAAGACAGGAGTGTCAAAGATAAATAAAAGCCTCCTGAGTCCAGTGGCATCCTGATTCCTCTGAGCCCTTTCAGACGTGTTCAATTCTGCTGTCTGTTCACTGAGGGAAACATCTAGAATTCTTTAAACATGACTTGAACTTTAAAATGAGCATTTTCTCTGAAATCCACCCTATGCACAAAAATATGTGCACAATTTTCTAGTCATTTCTTATTAAGCAACACTGATGTGTCGATGTAAAAGAAAGAGCTAGAAGGCAAAGTCTGGGATCTGCAGGGTAATTCCTTGCGAGCTCAGGATTAAATGCGTGGGGAAAATTGAACCTTATGTGTACTACTGTGGTTCACAAGAGGAGAGGTGAAAAATATTAGAGATAAATTGCCTGTAACAGAAAACCTGAAGTTCTTTTAGGGCTACTCTAGATCAAAATAGTGATGAAAAAAGATTGCTCCATTTTTCTGAAAAGATGTTTAAAAGTACCATGACTAGAGAGAAACCAAACAAGCTTGTTTTTCAGATATCAAATGCATAAAGTAAAGATAGCTAACAATACAGCAAATCTTTCTATTGTAATTGTAACACTACTAGCAGCATATAATAACAGTCTGTTTTGGATAAAATAGAGCTTCCAGTTAGAAAGATGACCAACTGACTTGATGGCCAATCTCCATCCAATTTTGTTCTTCTTGAACTGCAATTTGTTCTTTATATGAGAGCCAGAGGGATGTTTGAAATGGAAATGATATGGTTTCACTGTTCATAAAACACTTTTATGAAAACTGACAAATAAGTAAAATGGCATACAAAGCCCTACATGATCTGCCTTCTATCTACCACTTGATCTTTTTGCCCTGACAATGCTCGCTAGCTTTCTCTCTCTCTCTCTCTCTCTCACACACACACACACACCGTACATTCATAAACACTTGAGTTCTGCTGGTCTTTTCAAAATGTCATCAGGGCACAGGGGGTCTACATAAGATGATAATTTCCAGAGAGAATTCCTTCTACCACCCTCATTTGGAAACTAACTCTGAACATGTTATTTCAATCTTTGCTCCTGCTGAAAGGCTTCCCTTGTGTCCCCCATGTTAGAGCAGATCTCTATTAGATGATCTCATGATATCATACCTTCTTCTTTATAGAATCCATTACTGCTGTTATTTTCCATTTAGACCTGCAATTATCTAAGTAATGTCTTGGAGATTACTAGATCGTAATCTCCATGAGGACAGAATTTTTGTAATTTTTTTCTGACACTAGAAACAAAATTGTTGAAAGAACGGAATGACTAAATTAAGGTAAATGGCTAGAGGACCAAATATAACCAGGGAGCAAACAGTTGGGTTAACTATTTAACCTTGCTGGTGACTTTATATTTGTTGGGTGTGGGTCACAGACTCTAACCTTATTTATTTAATTCTAAATGCTGTGGTAGAAATTATAAATCCTTTGTTCTACTTGATAAAGGAAATTGAGGTAGGGCAGTGGAAAGCCATCTTTGCAAGTTTTATCAGCAAAAGGAGTCAGGTAGATGTAGAAATAGAATCCCCACTTTCTAAATTCCAAGTTCTTTTCAGTGCCTTTTATTGATCTTAGCTACAATTTTCTTACATTCTCTTCATTGTCTCCAATATTAAAAACAAACAAACAAAAACATACAATATTTCTCTTAGAATTTCTAAAATGTAGTCTTTATTCATTAGAACAAAATAGAACAAAAACCAAAGTGAGTATCTATGAAAGGCCCAAACAATATGGACTTTGAATCATATAAGGCTGGGAGTAACTTTGAGCTCTATCCTTTATTGGTTCTTTGATGTTATATAAATTAATTAACTTGTGTAAACTTGAGTTTTCTTCAATTATAAAAGAGTTCCAATATACTGTATAGATTGTGAGGACAATTAAGTGTTTATAAAATGCCAATTACAGTTGATGATACCAAGTCAGTTCTTAATATATTAGTTCTACCACTACTGTTTAATGTTATGTCTTTAGCTTTAGCTTAATGTTATGTCCATTTAGCTTTCCTGGACCCTATGGTCAGAGATCCATGTGAAACTGAGCCAAATATGTCACAAATATGAATTGTAACAGTGAGATTTACACCTGGCATTGACAGGATAAATAATATGCTTCTTTGAATAACATTGAGTCAACAGGCTCTTATTTGTAAATGAAAGAATCAGTCCAATATTTTATATTTTCTATTAAAAAACATTTTTTCTTTTGATGAAAATTTGTTTGGCCTGATTTTTTTCAGTATTTGTGCAATTGTGAATCATATTTCTGGATTAATTTATTACATTAAGTACTCAGGGAAGGAACAGAAACTCCTCCGGTGAACCAGAGCTAAAGATATTTACATGTGTCTAAGTCTAAATTCTTTTGAAAACATGTGGAAGAAGTACAGGCAACTATTATTAAAAAAGGGTGTAACTTAGTATTTGTCAATCTATATGTAATGTGTTTGTAATACAAGGTTCATTGCATATAACATCAGAACATTTCTGGGTCATCTGCCTATAATTTATTTTCTTTTTTCATAGGCATTTTTGAGAGCTGCTGGACAGCAAAATCAGATTGCTAGTTTGCCTTAAAAGTCAGGAGAACAAGATTTTCATATACTGAGATCACAGTTTATAATTGTCTTTCCAAATTAAAGAAGTTTATTTGGTCGCTGAGCCTTCCTTTATTCTCTGCTACCCCTTGAAAAGTGGCTTTGTCACTGATTGGTTTCCATTTTTTCTAGTGGCCCACTGTAGGGTTTAAGGGTCTCCAAGATCCAGTGAAAATGTGAAATCAGAGAGGCTGGGAGAAAGAAAAACAAAGAAGCCTGAAGATTGGTTGAAAAAATAACAAATATTTATTGAGGCTCTCTTTTCATTTATTACATAGACAAGAGTACCGTTTAGAGAGCCAAGATCCTAATTATAACAATCTCATAATAAACGTGTCTCATATTTTACAGATGAAAAACATGAAATGACCATTCTTATGAATGGAAAGGCTGAGTTGTAAACCTAGTTCTGTAGAGTGGTCTAAATACCTTTTTTTTTTTCCTGCAATGATATGGATTAAAATGCCAAATGAATGGCAAATTCAAAGGAAATATAAAAGAGGCTTTATAGTCATTACATTCATACTTTAAGAAATCCAGAATTGTTATGATCAGTTATTATCATAAATGCAAATTGATTAAATTAATGGATATATTATAAAAAGTACTGGTATTCAAGCATATATTATCGAAGTGAATAAGAAAAGAATAAGAATAAATATATGTGGTAGGAAACTGTTCTACTTTGGAAAAGCTACCAAAACACCATGACATGTCAACATTCAGTATATTCACAGGAACTGAAGAAGGAAGAAAAATGACAGTCAAATGGTTGGACAAAGGTGTAGCGGCCATAAGATCCACAAGAACCAAAAGGGTTGCAAGAATTTGCTCTTAATAAGAAATTGGAAATATAAAACCAAAAAGCAACATTTAGTCCAGGAATTGCATGTGTGTCTTCTATTTACTGGAGGTAAATTGAGGGAACAGTTAATGTATTAGTGACCACTGGGATGTGTGTGTCATGAATAACAGAATCTTAGATGATTGTGATCAGTGAGATAGCCCAACAACCCTAGAAATATGTCAGATACAAAGAAGATGTTGAGTAAAAATTCATTCAACATATGGAAGTTTATACATTTGAAATCTTAAAACTAAAATATCATATGGACATTAAAGATATGATCAGTATTATATAGTCATGGGTAGATAATCTTTGCTAAATATTTAAGAAAGAGATGATTTCAACCTTCAACCTTTTTCTTCAAAAAAAAAAATCCCCTCATTTTGTAAGGTAGTGTAACCTTGATATGCAAATCAGGAAAGGACAGCTGAGAAGTATAAAAGTATAAAACTACAGTACAAGATTACTCATATACATACATCCTGTCGTACACAGGATATAATTATGATGAAAGAGTGATTAGAGACTCAGGAAAAGTTCTTAGGCCACAGCAACCCAACTCAGATACAAGAAACTCTTAAGAAATAGCAGGACTCACATAAGTTAGGATAGTTCTCAAGGGACAATCCAAAACACAAACAAATGAGGATGATCTTGTAGGCATATGACCGTTGGGATTGCTGGAGCCATTACTGGATAGTAGGTGTCTGAAAGTCAGGGCAGAGGTACCATGACCAGAAGGGGACGGCCAAAGTCAAAGTCACAGATAGTGGGAGAGTGTTATAAGGAATTGACCTGGAAAAGCAAGCAACAGGGAATTATTTTGTCCTGGGGATAGATTTTTCAGACACAAATTATGGATACTTATCCTTGGTATAATAATCCGTAAAGGAAAATAAGTCTGAGACTCCCAAATTTAGGCATGGGAAGTTGAAGTCACAGAGGATGGATTTCTTTACCAACAGACACTAGACTTTTTGGCAGAAATTTGTACAGATGCAAGCACAAGGGACTTTCATAGATTAAAATCAAACTCGAGAGCACCTGGGTGGCTCAGGTGGTTGGACGACTGCCTTCGGCTCAGGTCATGATGTCAGAGTCCCGGAACTGAGTCCTGCATTGGGCTCCCACATCTATATGGAGTCTGCTTCTCCCTCTGACCTACTCTTTCTCACTCTCTCTCAAATGAATAAATAAAATCTTTAAAAAAATGAAATAAATAAAATCAAACTCAATCCTACAAATAGTTTGGTATGACCTTGTTAAATGAATATACATATACCCCACAGTGTAATACCCTGTGTATGCATATGTCACTAGTTTGTACCCTTAGAGAAAGCATTTATACATAGAAAGACATGTTTAGACATGTCCATAGCAGCATTGTATGATTTTTCTAAAAGTTAGAAGGTGCCCAAAGTGCCATTAAAAGTAGAATAAAGAAATAATTTATGATTTTCTATATAGTACCATGCATCAGTCAGAAAGAATTACCTAAACTATATACCCCAATATAGATAAATCACAGGAACATAATGTTGAGTGAAATAAAAAAAATCAAGCTACAGAATAATACATATATGTAATATGATTTCATTCAAATCAGATATACTTAAATAGCAGCACAGAGGATAATTGACACAGAGTCTAGAGTGGTGTTGCAGAGCAAGCAGGCAGATTTGATATATTTTTTTAACAATTTTTTTATAATTTATTTGTCAGAAAGAGAGGGCAAAAGCAGGGAGAACTGCAGGCAGAGGAGAAGCAGGCTTCCCACTGAGCAAGCAGCCTGATGTGGGACTTGATCCCAAAATTCTGGGATCATGACCTGAGCTCAACTGACTGAGCTACCCAGGCATCTTAAGCAGGGAGATGTGAAAGTTACAGGTGCACAAGAGACCTCAGAAGTTTACGTGAAGTTCTTGTTCTTGAAGGTGGTAAGCACATGAATGTTAACTTATAATTTTGTTCTTTATAATTCCCATGCATATCCTGTGTGTCTTCTTTAGCATGTATGTACGCTATATTTTACCACCTAACAATAACTTAATGAAGAACATATTTGGGCCAGAGAGTGACAGCACTCCTATATCAGATAACACATTTAAACAAGTGGTCATAAGCTTTTATTATCCAGGGCAAAGGAGGTAAAGGGAGGGGAGAAATTAGACTGTGTACACATACATGCATGTCCCATGTGGCTGACCGGACATTGAATTGGAGAGTAACAGCCTGTCTGAATGGAAAGGCCTCCCAGGTCCAGCTGAATCAGGCCATGGGAAATAAGGGTTAGGCATTATTCCATTTTTCAGTACCTCAGAAATGAAGCCAGAAATCTGAATTTTTATATGAAATCTTTGATTTATTAAAGGTTTCCATGTTTACAAAGAATATTTGAGTAAGCTCTTGCAAGGATTGACTTGAAGGTTGCGGATATGCTACCTGTTACTTGACCTTTATCCTGCATGGGGTAACCCTAGGAGAACCTGAGGAATCTAAACTCTGCCTGGGATCAAATACTGAGATCATGAGAACACTTAACAATAAGGCAGAAGCTGGGCTTCAAAACACGTATTCTGAATATATATATGTATACGTGTATACATACACACACACACACACACACACACATATGATGTATCAGAAAGGGATAGGCAGAACGTGATCACATGAGCCTAGCTAGGTAAGACATGGTGAGAAAATGAATGACTAAGGACTGTGGAAATACATTGAAAACAATATGAGAATATTTGTGGGACTGCAGTTTAGCAGCCCAGACACATTGTGTTCCCAAGAGAAGGGCTTTTCAAGACTTCGTGACTGGCAGTGCTATGAATGGGCTCCAGGAACATGAAAGAAGCCTTTAAAGTAAAGAAGAAGACATTGAATTCTGTGTCCAGAATCCCATATTTGGCTTATCTATTGACATTTCATTTGAAAGAAATGAGGCAAAAGGAGAATTGAGGAAAATCTGTCAAATTATAATGCCAACTCTGTGGAGAGTGGGGAGCTCTGGAGCAGGTATTGCTCCGTCAGAGTTACTTTTCATTTTCCCTGATGGCAGGACATTCAAACACCTCTTTGATCTGTCACTGGATGCTACTGTCCTAGGAAGGGTGTGACTGTGGCTGACATACTTACCCTGAAGCAGGTAACAGTGGGAGCTGGCCTGTCAGTCACACTGGATACAGCCCAGAAACAAGGCTTTCCTTAAACTGGAATAGGGTGGGATAGGATCTCCATGTCTGTGATACCAGATAAAGCTTGGTTTTCTTGCTTGATGGTGAACTCATTAAGGGATGTTACTAGGTCTTAATTAAATTTACAATTATAGTAATAATAGCTGTTACTTATTTTCGTGCCTTTGTTAGTGCCAACTGCACATCCAGGCATTGCACTAAAACATTCCATACTTTACATACTAAAACTTCACTCCGGCAAAGAACTGAATCTTTGACACAGATGAAGAAACAAACGGGTCACACAGCTAGAAAGTGACAGAGCTGTGCTTCACATTGAGACATCTGATCTTAAAGACATTTCTTGCCCACATTGCTCTGCTTCTTCCTTAATGCCTGGTTGGCACAGGAGCTGGCACATATTGGGACCACAGAGACTTCTGCTTAATGTAATTGATGATGCCTCATTCATACACCCCCTGGCTGTTTATGCATGGCTGCTTGAGAAGCTCATGTATACAACATAAGTGATTTTCTATAGCCAAAATTCTATAGTTTCCATTTTATCAAACCCTTGCATAGATAAATTTAGGACTAAAACACTCCACAGAATCTGAACTGATGTCTTTCAAAATGGAACTCATCAAGGACTGTCTCAAGTGATACTCTTGAGGAAATGAAGATAGAACTTCGTCATATATAGTCAGGAAATGATAAATATCCACATTATTAAGAGATGGGCAGAAATTTCCAACTTATGGGACCTCAACTCTCCAAATTTCAGCTACCAAAATTAAATGGACATACTAATGTGATTACCTATTTCAAAGTGTTACTGTGCCAATGAAGCAAATCTGTACTTACAAACCACTTATGAATACTTACAAACAGTGCCTGCAGGTATGTTCAGTAAGAGTGGACATTTTACATCTAACATCATCTTATAAATATAGTACTACCTTTCTTCAGGACTTATATGTGTCAAACACCAAACTTTATGTATATCATTTATTCATCCTCATGATAACAATATGAACTTAATATTGTTCCTATGATATTTCCCATAAGAATACTGAGGTGTGAAGTCAATAAATTTACCAGGTAAATTTAGATTGTCTAGTCATTAGAGCAACTATGGCTCTATAACATTTTACCCCAAAGCATAATAACAAAACCTTTATTATGCTTACAGATTCACTTTCTGTGGGCCAAAATTTGCACAAAGCATAGTGGTCTTTCTGTGATCCAGGGTCAGGATCTTCAATTAAAATCATCTGAAGGCTCACTCATATGTCTGGCAATCGATGCTAACTATTGGTTAGAGACATCAGTTTTTTTTTTTTTTTAAGATTTTATTTATTTATTTCACAGAGAGAGAGAGATCACAAGTAGGCAGAGATGCAGGCAGAGAGAGAGAGGAGGAAGCAAGCTCCCTGCTGAGCAGAGAGGCCAATGTGGGGCTTGATCCCAGGACCCTGGGATCATGACCTGAGCAGAAGGCAGAGGCTTTAACCCACTGAGCCACCCAGGTGCCCCGAGACATCAGTTTGTCTTCACATGGGCTGTTGGAGATTTCTCACATCATAGTGACTGGTTTTGAGGGCAAGAATACTGAGGGAGAGTAAGGTAGAATCTGTACTCCCCTTATGAACTAACCCCCATCACATGGTGTCTTTTCTGTCATGTTCTATCCAGAAAGGCTGTTACAAATTCCCACCTTGGTTCAAGGGCAGAGGAGATGGACTTACCTCTTGGTGGGGAGTGGTAAGTTTCTGGAAGAATATATGAGACCAGAAAGAGGGTTTTAAGCATTTTTACTTTAAATCTTATTGAGATGATTTCAGATTCTAATGTATTTCTAAGAAATAATACAGACAGAACCCATGTGTTCTTTGTCCAGTTTCTTCCAATGGGATCATGTTCAAAATAATAGTCTTTAATATCACAACCTCGATGGTGACATTGACATAATATACCTATCTAGTCATATTTCCCCAATTTTTGGAAAACACTATATTACACAAGTAGATGGTAAAGCTGGGCCAAACCCATGTCTGTCTGGCCCAAACATTGTGCTCTGTACCACTGTGGGATAAATGATCTGACCACAGCGTTTTTGCAAAGTCTAAAAACAGAAAGAAGGCTGGCAAGCTCAAATCCATCATTACCTAGATTGAATACTTTATTTTCATAGTTCTAATAAAAATAGGTCCAAAAACTCCAACCATCCCTTACTCCCCAGACCGTTTCTGACCATAGTTATGGCTAATTGACAAATTTGCCTGATAAAGATAGTAAAAATAGAGAAAATAAAACAACTGTAAAAAAATATGACTATTTGCCATATTCTTATCATGAGCTCAGCTCTATAATAAATAGTGTTACTGTGGAATCCAGTCTTTGCAGGAATTCCTGAGGCACCTGGATGGCTCAGTTGGTAAGCTTCTGCTTTCAGCTCAGGCCATGATTCCAGGGATCAGACCCCACATTGGGCTCTCCGCTCAGCAAGAAGACTGCTTCTCCTTCTCCCACTCCCCCTGCTAATATCCCTCTCTTGCCATCTCTTCCTCTCTGTCAAATAAATAAATAAATAAAATCTTAAAAAAAGGAATTCCTAAGAATAGACACTAGTATTCATTCTCATTGTACAAGTAAGTATATTAATATATGGAGAGCTTAGATAGAGGCATAGAGTTTGAATGCTGCTAGGTCATACTCTGTGTTAGAGATAAGATTAGTTTAAAAGCAGAATCCCTCATCTAAACACTTTGTATCTTTCTCCCCTTCTATAAATGAACTGACCAAGTAATAAAATAAGGAAAAATTGACTTAAAAAGATCCTACTTTCTAATTTCCTACTTAATAACCATTTGGTCCATCTTGAGTCACCAGAAGTCAGAGTTAAAAGTTGACTTTCATAGTTCATCTTAGAAACTAGTGACCTTTGTATATTAGGTGACTTTTCACAGCATTCTGCAGCCATGAAAGCTTCAATCCATTCTTGAAGGTAATTTGAAATTGGAGTTAAATCTCCAGATGCATGGGTTGAACAATGCAGACTAAGTTCCCTTAGAGAACCAACATAATCAGCACCAAACTTCACTGGTTAATTGGAACAATTGCACATCACCTCTGAACATATTTAAGGAATTTTTAGATGGGTAAATTATAAAGAGATGTATTTTGTTGACAATATGTCAATTAAAGGAGCCTTAAATAAAGTGACTCTGAAAATCATTATGGCATTCTAGCAAGCTACAATTCCTTCAAATACAAAAAAATTCTACCTTTGTAGCTAACTTTACATTACAAAAACTTGGTGTTTAACTTCATACTACAGAGAATAAAATTAAAGTTAATGGACAAACATTTGTTGAGAATCTGAAGACTTTTACTACAAATGAAAGGCTCATCAAATATATGGTTCAGGTTAATTTACATAAATAAAACCAGTATATATAAATACAAAATGCATATTAAGTATGATTATAATTCCTTAAATATGTTAGTTAACATGATATGATAGTGGGAGAGGAGGGCTGATAGTTAGAAAACATATTTTTTTAAGACTTATTTATTTGAGAGAGAGAGAGAGAGCGAGCATGAGTGGGGGGAGCAGAGAATATAGGGGAGTAGACTCCTCACTGAGCAAAGAGCCCAAAACTGGCTCCACCTCAGGACCCTCAGAACATGACCTGAGCTGAAGAGAGATGCTTAACCGACTGAGCTTTCCAGGAGCCCCAGAAAATATATTTCTTTGAGGTTCTTTCCTTTCCACCCCTTAACTGTTGACATGCTTTTAGGCATCACCTTCTATTTTTTTATTTTTTCTCATTTTATACTCACACTTCCCTGTAAGTCAAATCAAATCAAGTGATGCTAGCATATCTGTTGCTGGCTCTGATGGAACAGCAGGAGTACTGGACTTACAAACTCTTAGCCAAGGTAGAAACAGGGTGGTTTCTCCAGCTGTCTTCTCACTGTCAGTGAGGCAGTGAGCCAGGCACCATGTCATCAATCACTCTACCTGCACACGTCTCATCCACTCATCCATGACATATGAATGGTGCTCTGCCTTCTCATATTCTAAACAACCTCTGTAACCCTACTGCTAAATCTTTGGAAACACCACTTCCACTTTCAAAGATAGCCTTTATATATTTAAGAACACAATAGGGATGCCTGGGTAGCTCAACTAGTTAAGGGTCTGCCTTCAGCTCAGGGCGTGATCCCAGAGTCCTGAGATTTAGTCCCACATTGGGCTCCCTGCTCAGTGTGGAGCCTGCTTATCTCTTTCCCTCTGCTCTTCCTCCATCTGTGCTCTTTCTTACAAATAAATAAATAAATAATAAAATATTGGGGGGGCACAATAGATTTCTTTAAGTGAAGCAGCCTTCATTTTTATGAAAATTATATCTGTGGTTTTGTTGCATGTGGTTCAAGTTCATAAGTAAAAGTTTTCACTAACAGTGACATGATAGTAGGATTACTTTAATTACTATTGATAAGCTAGTGACTCAGAAATTGGTATCTCTAAATCATAGCTCTACTCTGATCTCCTTTTAAGAACATGAATCTAAGTCCTGTATGTAGCCTACCTTTGTGGCACAAGTAGGTGCCTGATAAAATTGATTAGCCATGGTTAATTTTGTGACATTGGGCTAGTCCATCAGCTCTTTAACCTGAATTGCCTCAGCAAAAGTATAAAAAAATTAGACTGGTTTGTTCCTATGAGTTCTTCCATTTTTGACATCTAGCAATTCTATTTCCAAATAACCAAATATTTAGTAAATTTTATATCACATATTGATATGATACAGAGCATTTCTTCAATACTATCAGATTTATTCGATAGCTTACTGTGGTTGGAGGAGCTAAGTCCTAAAACAATATGAGGTAATCAACTCTAAACATTTTAATAATATTCAGTTAAATAATAACAAGGAGCATAAACAATTGTCAGAGGAATTCTCTGAGAATCTTCTACTCAGCAAATAACTTCATGACTCTTTGGAGCTTGACGGCAATATTTTCTACCACACTGAGGATAAAAATTGCTAACATCACATGTTGAGTTATTAGATCATTGTTGAGAAAACATGCCTCATATTAGAAATGAAAATAGATGTGCTGCAACTTCACCCTCTTAGGAGCTTTATAAATGGATTTGAAATTGACATTGTCATATTTAATAGGCTCTGTTCATTTATGAGAAAGAAAAAGTTCAGTTGCCCATAGACCTTTCTACTTTACTACCACTCAATGGTCTATGGTCAGTTTCCTTCAGCCTAATCCATTCATTCTGTCATCATGGAAATAGATAAAAGAGTATTAAAAATGCATCACTTAAATGCTTCTTTGAAGCACATTTTAATCATTTTATTTTCTTATTTATTATTCATATCCACTCCTGCAAGCAGTTGGAAAGTACTATGCTAATTCTTAAGGAGATCTCAAGAGAATTAAAATCCAGTAGAAGGAACATACACAAAAACAAATCTAAGGCAGTACATATTTAAACATCACATAAGGACAACTTCCAATGAGTTTTTTAGAACAGTTATTGTCAAAGGGGGACAACCTATAAAGAAGAGTCCCTAGAACAGAGTTTCAGAATAGTGGAGAAAATGTTCTCAAGCTATGCTCCCCCCCTTCCTAAGCTTAATTGCAAATAATCATTTCATGTTGAGAATCTATATCAATACTATAAGCATGCAACTCTCTTATGTTTTTGTGCCATCTATAATATATAAAGTAACCAGATTATGCATATTATTTCAATTAATTATCACAAAATTATTTGAGTTTGGGAAACATTGTTAGATTAGGACCTTTCACCTCATCAGTTGGGAGGTCCAGACCTAGCTGTGCAATCCTGCTTAAAAAATGATCATACTATTTGCAGAGCACATGTGGAGTGACAAGGACAGAGTCACGGGGACCTGGTTTCAGAGCTGACTCAGCCACTGATGAGCAGGTATATGTGGCGGTTAAGGGCAGTGACTCTTGGGTTTTGACATGTTTGGAGATCACATGGCCAGCTAATTGCATATTCTTTTTCTGGGCACCAACTCCCAGTGATGTTGCTTGCTCAGTAGTTTGGATTGGGTTTTTGAGTACATTTCTGTCAGGTCCTATATGATTCTGAGCTGCTGATTCAAGAATCCCACACTGGGTAACCCTGGTTCAGTGTGAACTGTGAGGTCAGTCTAGCAAGGTTTGAATCCCAACTCTAACATTAACCAGCTGTGTGATCTTGGGTGTTTCCTTGTGAAATGGAATTCATGATAGTAACTGCCTCATGGGTTGTTACTAGAGGTCAGTGGGCCAATACAGGTAAAGTCCTTACAAATGTGCCTGCTATGCCCACTATAGGTGAAATTATTACACCACAACCAAAGATCTTTTACAACATAGCTAAGTCATCAAAAAATGTCCTGGACCTAGGTAGACAGGCAGACAAGCAACTGAAAGATGGAAGGACACAAGGTCAGCTCTAAAATAATTTATCTTTAAAGACCTTTGGTGTTCGCTAAAAACAGAAAGCTGAAGGCATGGATGCAAAAGAATGATAAAAAAGATATTTTTATGTATCCTGCATGCCAGCAATTCAACCTCAAATAGGTATTCCCTGAAGGCAAGGTTGCATTTCCCTCATCTTCAAACTCCAACTCTCCATATAAGTCCTGGCATAGAAATAATGTTAATTTATTAAGTGCATGAGCCAACAAGCCCTAACTTTGGAAAGTCACTTTACCACTCCATTTGCACTTCCATTATATAGGGAAAATGCTTGTTTAAAAAGCATGTGCATTCACATGCATGCTTGTACACACATGAACACACATCTCCATGGGGTGTTGCTTTCTCCACTTTATAGACAATATTTGAGAGGCACAGAAGTTAAATAACTTGTCTTTCAACAGGTAAAAGGTAGAGCCAAAACTGAATTCACATTCTCACTCTGTTCTGTCAGATGCAGCCTGAATATGACAGTGAAAGTAATTATATACTAATTTTTTCTGTAATAATGGTGTTTGTCCTAATACAATTTATATTGTATGCTTCACTGTATTTATTTTAAAGATTTATTTTTTTAGTTAGTTATTTATTTAAGAGAGAGAGAGAGAGAGATCGATCACTAGTGGGAGGGGAGGGGCTCAGGGAGAGAGAGAGAATCTTAAGCAGACTCTGCTCTGAGTGGTAACCACAATGGGGGTCTTGAGGTGGTGTTTGATCTCATGACACTTAGATAACAACCTGAGGCAAAACCGAGAGTTAGACACTTAACTGACTATGCCACACAAGTGCCCCTGCATCAGTATCTTTTTAAAAGAATTCCTGAAATTGTGTCCTCTTTATTTCTGATGTCTGACAGAGCCATAACCTATGAAGAATCCTGCTGCAAAAACTGTTTTAACAGTTCATCCCTATATTGCATCCATGAATATTAAATATTTAAATAATTGTTGATTAAAAATTGTTGAATGAGTAGAGCATGTTTAAAGGTTGGCAATTAATCTATATGTTATTGGCCATTTTAAGAAAATAGAACCTGACTCTTTTCTGGAGGCCCTAGATTTGTCTGATGAATAGAGGAATGGCCTAAATAAACGAGAGTCTTCTATGAGTTACTTTATGCTGGCTTCCTCTGGGATTCTGCTAACTATTTAGTCTATAACACAGATGATATAGATATAGATAGATATAGAAATTCTTGATCAAGTAACTTCCTTTTTCTCACCACATATTTCAGATTAATGTAGGTTCATTTTTTTTATTGAGTATCATATTGTATGTAAGGTATATATCTGTCCTCTTTCCAGATAATAAACCAAATATATCTCTCATGAAGTATATTGGGTAAGAGAGTCTAGACCAGCAAGTGACTGAATATCTAAGTCCTATGACATAATTTAAATGACAATCACTACATCCACTCTTATCTGCATCTTTGTGTGTACAACACATGATACCCGTGGTTTATCTACATTGCCTGCACTCCTTGCCTACTTTGGAAGACATTGCCTTTCCTTTGAAGTGACAAAACTGAGATGCAGAGAATTTAAATGAGGTGACATTTAATGCCCACTATTGGGCTGAACAAATGATATCTAACTTCTAAGTCTCTGATCTTTCCAGTATGTCAAACCATAACTCATTTAAGGCCCATAAAGGTCATTTTATTCTTTCAAAGCCAGTGAGTTATTTAACACCAGAACTTCAATTAAAAGGCTGCATTTCAGCTACTGACTGAAACTGAGAACAATTTATTTCTAAGAATGGGATGTAGAATTCTCATAATCCTCTTTTTAGTTCACTCCAAAAAGTATTTCAGACCCACATGTTTCCTTTCTTGCAGAATGTATAATACTTCCCATTAAAGAGCTGCTTTTGACTGTGGTCTCTTGGGGTTTGTTTGCTTCAATGACAGATCATTTGAATTATCTGAATCATTCATCTGTAACCCTCTTCTCTTATTTTGTCATAAAGAAAGGCCTGCCATCTCTTTCATTCTTTTTTTTTTTAATTTAAATTGAATTAGTCAACTTTAGTACATCATTAGTTTCAGATGTGGTCTTCAGTAATTTATCAATTCCATATGATACCCAGTGCTCATCACATCATGTGCCCCCAGTAATGCCCATCACCCAGTTAACCACTCCCCTGTCTGCTCTCCAACAACCCTCAGTCTTGTTCCCCTAGTTAAGAGTCTCTCATTTTTTTTTCTGCTTCTCTTTTAACTTCCTGTTCAGTTTTTCCTTCCTTCCCCTAAGGTCCTATGCCCTGTTTTTTTTATATTCCACACATGAGTGAAACCATATGATAATTGTCTTTGTCTGATTGACTTACTTCACTCAACATAATACCCTCCAGTTCCAACCATGTTGATGTAAATGGTAAGCACTCATCCTTTCTGATGGCTGAGTAAGATTTCATTCACACACACACACACACACCACAAACACGACATTTTCTTTATCCATTCATCTGCTGATGGACATCTCATTTCTATAGTTTGGTGATGGGACACATTGCCTTGCATTTGAGTGTTCCTTACTTTTCAAAAATCATTACCTCAACTAAATGTATCATGATATATGATTTCTTTGAACTCTGGGTCAAAGCTGAACTTGAAGGTCTTCATTTATACACAGATAGCCTCCCAAGGCTTGTAATAAGGGTGGAATGGCAGAGATTTGCATACAAAGCACTAGGAAAATGATTTAAGTTCAAAAAGTTAATTTAATGGTAGGACGAAAATTCCTGACTGTTGACTTTCAATTCAGGATTTTTTCCAGTCTTAAAGATTTGGAGCTATGTATTTAAGGGGTTAAATTTTCTTTTTATTATGTAACCATTCGAATTGTTGGCACATTCTCATCCTTCCAGTTATGATACTGAATACAAGACCTTTTAATAAGTGTGAGAAATAATAAATGACAATGAATTAATAACATGGAAATCATGGAATGAGAGTATTAGTATGTAGAGCTATTGAAATGAGAGATGCACACACAGTTCCATTGTAATGAATGATACCAATCATGTCCTTCACATCCCTGGAAGTATAGAATGTTGTCTCTGTTAAGCAATGAAACCACTTTGAGTCTTGCAAGTGATGAGGTGTCATAGAGGTAATTTGTTGACAGTTCTAGGAAACCCCAAGGTTTTTTTTTTTTCTTTTATCTTTTATAGATAGATGGGAATAGATATCAAAATCCATGTCTTTTCTACATATCTTTACACATTGTTAATGTACCTAAAACATTGTAAAAATAAACAAAGATAAATAAACAAAATAAAAATAAACAAATGATAATAAGCAAAGGTTATTTATTCAGAGAAGGGAGTCATCCACTATCAAATTGTTTTGGAAAAGACTCAAAGGAAGACAGAAGAGTGGGGAAAGCTTTATAACAGAAAAACAGAAAACTTCAGGCATCCTGCATTTGACACTGTTGTCATGGGGTAGTGGTTGGAGAGTTAACTGAAACCAAGGCATTCTAAGTGATTATGTGATTCGTTACAGGTACAGTTTTGACTATTTCTGGTTAGAAGTGGAAATAAAAACATAGAAGCTAGCAATTAATCAAGTCCTGGCTATCTTGAGCTAGTTGTTATAGGAGTTATTGTTTGACTTCCTGTACTAGAACAAGAAAGAACAGTCAGACTTTTCATAAGTTTGACTTACAGATAATAGACTGGCATCCTGGGTTGGTTATTGCTAAAAATGGTTTGGTTTCTTGAGCTGGATGCTACAGGTTGTGGGTCAGAGTTCTATTTTTATACATGGTCCATCCATTGTCTATGTGTGTTTTCAGTCTTTCAGAATGGAAAGTTATTGAATATTTTGAATATTTTTGATTTTATGTTTTGTTGCTATTAAAATTGCTCCCTGGAATGACATCAGCATCATGGCAGCATAAGATTTCTCTCCTTTTTGTCCCCCCGGCACTTTAACAACTAAAATTTAGCATCCATCCATGAAAAAATAGCCTCTGTAGGAGGCATATGCTTTATGTCATGGGCATCATATGGCACCATATTCCTTATGTCAAGGAACCCAAAATGAATTGTATACACCTGTGCATCAGTTAATAGGCAAACAGACTTCTATACAGGCTGCAAAACCAGTAGGAATTTGTGAAACAGCTTCAGCCCCTCTTGGCCAGTCAGGGTATACCCAAAGAATGCCTACTTACACAGCCATTCACAGTGAAGAAAGCCCTTATTGAAATCCAGGTTTACTAAGGGGAGATTCCAAAACTCTTTTGGAGCAAAAATTAAATTAAATACTAGATTAAATTAAATTAAATTAAAAAATAAAGAAGTTTGGATGCCCTAGAGAGGGTAACATGAACTATGCCAATACTGCTCCTCTTGCAAGGTAGCACAATGTAGGGCTGAACTACTTAGCAGCAACTTCTCCCATGGGAAAAAAGAAAGTGATGAGTGAGTGCTGCCAATCTTCCCCAGCTGTGAGGACATGGTTAAAGGAATGTTTCTCTCCTGCAACATTCAGAGTACTGAGGTGAGACCTCCATGACTGGTGGGAGAAAAGAGGTTGGGAAAGAGGAAGGTAAGATTATTAAAATATATTAAAGAGACTTGATTCCTTTAGATTGGTCTCCAACAGGAGGTCAACCAATGAGCTGCTGGGAATACCTCACTTGAAGATCTCCCAACCTGGACCATGGGCATCCCTAATACCCAAGTACCCATAGCAGCTCCCACTCTGTAGCCATCTCCTTGTGCATGGTCCCCAGGGCAGCAGCAAGACTGAGCTCTGATAGAGAGAATATGCTCAGAAAACAAGCCAAAGTCTGTAGAAAAGGAGGAGTCACAAGATTTAGCTGTATATAGCTATACCATCAGGAAAACAAAAGAGAGGTCTCCAATAGCTGGCCTGATGAATTGTAAGATTAAGATAATACATTCAAACTTAAGAATCATGCTACAAGAGGGATCAAAAAGCATTGAATAAGTGTATCCATGTAGGGTCAGAGAAAGCCCCAAATATGGACCAATGAAAAGTTATTTCCCACTTGAAGACAGCTAACAAGATTGGAAGAGATGACTGCTACTTCAAATGTAAAAACAACAACACAAAACTACAAAGAACATGTAGAATCAACGAACCATGTCATCAACAAAATATAACAGTAATTCCCCAGTACCTGAACTGAAAGATACAGTTTTGTGATTTAGTTGATAAAGATCTCAAAACAACTGTTTTGAGGAAGCTCAATAATCCACAAGAAAATAGAAAAAAGGTATTTCAGTGAAATAAAAAAGTACATGAATAAAATGAGAAATTTAAGAGGCAAAAATTATTTTTTAAAAAAGAGTCTAACAGAAATTCTGCAGCTGAAGAATTCCATGAATGCAATGAAAAGTGCAAAAAATAAACAAACAAATAAAGAAAGTATCAGTTTTAGAGTAGACCAAACAAAAGAGAGAATTAATGAGTCAGAACATAGAAACTTTTAAATAATCTGGTCAGAAAAGAACAAAGAAAAAAAGAATTTAAAAAGAGAAGAAAATCAGCATGGTCTATAAGATGATATCAAATTAACACATACCAGAATCACTGCAGTTCCAGAAGAGAGAGAGAAAAGGGAAGAGAGTTTATTTAAAGAAATAATGCTCAGAACTTCTTAAATCTGGGGAGATACTTGGGTACTCAGTGTTAAAACATCACCCCATCACCCCATTAGTTCAACTAAAACAATCTTCTCCAAGACATGTTATAAAGAAACAGCTAAAAGTCAAAGACAGAGAATCTGAAAGTTTTCTTATTAAGGAACCTTTATGGAGTGATCAGTAGTTTTCTTAGTGTAAACCTTATAGGGGAGGAGAGAGTAAGATGATATATTCAAAGTCTTGAAAAAAGAAAAAAGCCAGCCCAATATTCTATCTGGCAAAGTTATCCTTCAGAAAAGAAGGAGAAAAAAAAAAAAAAAGGCTTTTCCACACAAACAGAATCAAGGGAGTTTGTCACCAGGAGATTTGCCTTATAAAAAATTCAGACAGAGGAGTTCTTTAAAAGCTGAAATGAAAAGACAACCTAAAAGAAAGTGGATTAATTCTTAAAACATGTAACATAGAAGACTGAATCATGAAGAAATAGAAATTCTGAACAAACCAATTATTAGTAAGGTGGTTGAATCAATAACCAATAACTTTCCAACAAAGGAAAAGTCCAGAACCAAATGGCTTCACTGTTGAATTCTACCAAATGTTTAAGAAAGAATTGAGTCAGGTGCACCTGGGTAGCTGAGTCAGTTAAATGCCTGCCTTCAGCTCAGATCATGAGCCTAGGGGTACTAGAATCAAGCCCCACATTGAGCTCCCTGCTAAGTGGGGAGTCTGCTTGCCCTTTTCTCTTTGCCCCTCTCCCTGGCTCATTCTCTCTCTCCCTCTTTCTCTCTCAAATAAATAAATAAAATCTTTAAAAAAACTGATACAAATTCTTCTCAAACTATTTTGAAAATTAGAAAAGGTAAAGCATTATCCTGATACCAAAACAACACCACACCAAACAAAAGAAAGTATTAGTAAACACAAAATATTAGCAACCTGATTTCAGCAATACATTAAAAGGATCATACATCATAATCCAGAAGAATTTGTTCCAGGGTTGCAATGATGGTTCAATACCCACAAATCAATCAAGTGGATATGGAATGAAGATAAAAATCATTTGATCATCTCAATAGATATAGAAAAAGCATTTGACAAAAATTAAACATTTTTGTCATGATAAAAACTCTCAGCTAATTTGGTATGAAGGAAACATAATTTAATATAATAAAGGCAACAGATGGCAAACACAAAGTTAACATTTTTAATGAAGAAAGTTCAAAAGATTTTCCTTAAAAACTAGGAATAAGGGTGCCTGGGTGGCTCAGTGGGTTAAAGCCTCTGACTTTGGCTCAGGTCATGATCCCAGGGTCCTGGGATCGAGCCCCACATCGGACTCTCTGGTTGGCAGGGAGCCTGCTTCCTCCTCTCTCTCTGCCTGCTTCTCTACTGCTTGTGATCTCTGTCTGTCAAAAAAAACAAAACAAAACTAGGAATAAGAGTGCCCACAATCATCACTCTTATTAAGCATAGTACTGAAAACCCTAGCCAGAGCAATGACCAAGATAAAGACATTATAGTCATCTAAATTGGAAAGGGAGAAATGAAATTGTCATCATTTGTGGATGATATAATCTAACATATGTAAAATTATATATTTTAATCATATAAACATTTAAATATCTGAACACGTATAAGATTCCATTAAAAAATTGAACTAATTCATGAATTCAGTAAAGTTGTTGGATATGAAATTGGCATACAGAAATAAGCTGTATTTCTAAGCCCTAAGAATGAAATACTTGAAAAAAATCCCATTCGCAATAGAGAAAAAAATGATAAACACTTTGAAATGTATTTAAGAAAGGATCTGTACTATAAAACTATAAGATACTAATGAAAGAAATTAAAGAAGACACAAATAAATGGAAAGATATTTGGCATTCTTGAATCAGAAGAATTAATATTGTTAAAATACCTGCACTATGTAAGCAATTAATGATTTAATGCAACCCCTATAAAAATTATTATGGCATTTTTCAGAAATAGGAAAAACAATCCTAAAATATGTATGTAGAGTCAGAGCAGTTTTGAGAAAAAAGAACAAAGCCAGAATTATCACACTTCCTGATTTTAAAATCTGTCATAAACCTACAGTAATAAAACAGTATGGTACTGGTATAAAAATGACATACAGACAAATGGGGCAAATACAGAACATAGAAATCAACCCCCACACATATGATCATATGATATTTGAGAAGGGTGCCAAGAGTACTCAATGTGGAAAGGAGAGTCTCTTCAATAATTGATGCTTGGAAGAATTGATTACAATATTCAGAAAAAGAAAATTGGCTCTCTGTCTTTTAATACTCATAAAAAAAATTAATTCATAATGGGTTACAGACTTAAACATAAGATCTGAAACCATGAAACTCCTAGGAAAAATATGGGTAAAAATCTCTTTGACATTAGTCTCGGCAGTGAGTTTTTGCATGTGACACCAAAAATACAAAAACAAAAGCAAAAATCATCAAGTAGGGTTACATCAAACTAAAACAAAACAAAACAAACAAAAAACCCTCCTGCATCGTGAAGGAAACAATCAACAAAATGAAAAGGCAACTGGTAGAGTGGGAGAATGTATTTTCAAACCTTATATTGGATACATAGTTAATATCCAAAATATATAAAGAACTCACACAAATCAATAAAAACACAAATAACCTAATTAGAATGGGCAAAAGAAACAAATAGCCTTCTATTTTCTTTTCAAAAAAGACATCAATATGTTCAATAGGTCCATGAAAAGATGCTCAACATCATTAATCATCAGGGAAATCATCCTGTTTCTAGGTGTATATCCAAAAGAAATGAAAACAAAATATTGAAGAGATATCTGCACTTCCATGTTTATTGTAGCATTATTCACAATAGCCAAGATATGGTAACTACCGGTCTGTCAGTGGATGAATGGCTAAAGAAGATACATACACACACACACACACACACACACACACACATACACACACACACACACACACACACACATGCACACACACACACTGGAATAGTCTTCAGCCACAAAAAGAAGAAAATTCTGCTGTTGGCACCAAATAGATGGAAGCTTGAGGAAATTTTGCTAAGTGAAATAAAGACAAATCTTGTATCATATCACTTACATACAGAATCTAAAAAGCCAAACTTGGAGAAAGGGAGTAGAATGTTCTAATCACCCTTCCTCCAGCAGCTGAATGTGGGAGAATTGGAGAGATATTGATCAAAGGGTACAAACTTGTGAGAAGATGAGTAAGTTTTAGATATCTACTTGTGATTATGATCAACAATACTATATTATACATTCCACATTTATATCTAAATCTATTTATATCTCTCTCTCTTCTTACACACACACACATTCATTTGTGAGATTTTTGTCTAGTGTCAGTCTTATCATCACATTGCAGTTTCCATGAGGAAGATTACCTTTCTTGCTCAACAGAAGCCTGGCACAAAATTCCACCAACCCGAAGTTACCATTATGAGCTTCACTCTTCCTTCCCCAAATAGAATATTTTAGAATAGAGCCCTAATACTTAGAGCATACAAATTAGCAGAAAAAAATATTTAAATTGTATAGCATTGTATTTCAATTATACTTCGATAATACAACAAAATAAATAAAATAAAGTAAAATAAAATACAAAAATATTTAAAAAATGAAAAGAAATCTAGTGAGGCTTTGATCTTTGATCATAGTTTCCTTGACTCCTCATTTCCTGGTGTACTGCATCTTTCCATTCTTAAGTCTATAATGATGCCCGTCCTCATGACCTTCTCCCACAAGGTCCTTAGTAAAGGATTTTCCCTCCACACAGATCCTTCCACCTTTTTTTTTTTCTAACATACTAGAATTATACTATTCTCAGACTGATTTCCTTTGGCCTTTGTTAAATGCCAGGATAATGAAAAGAGCTTAATTCATACTTTGACAGTTATGGTTGATGGTGATAAACAGCTATTCCTCTTATTTAATATTTGAATCCTAGCAATTATGTCAATGTTTTAACATAAAAAGAAGAAAATCCAGAGTTGACATTCAAAACAATAAACAATCAGTAGGGTAAACTAATTAACATATAAATCAATCCAGAGTTTGAAAAACTATTTAAAATTTCTCCCACATTTTTCTATTAACAAACCAAATAAGATAAATTATTTATTTACCAAGTTGTATAAGTTGTCATGCCATTTGTTTAATTAAATCATTCTAGTATTTTTAAAAATCATCTATTGGTTTTTATAAACTTTTATCTGACCAGGTTTTAACTAATAAAACCCTTATCTGAAATAAAATCTTTAAAAAAGAAAAAAAAAGGCACCTGGGTGGCTCAGTGGGTTAAGCCTCTGCCTTCGGCTCAGGTCATGATCCCAGGGTCCTGGGATGGAGCCCTGTATCAGGCTCTCTGCTCAGCAGGGAGCCTGCTTCCCCCCCGCCACCTGCTTCTCTGCCTACTTGTGATCTCTCTCTATCTCTGTCAAATAAATAAATAAAATCTTAAGAGAAAAAAAACTTCTCTGACACATGATTTGACAAAGAAACTCACAGAAAGTTATCTTAAAAAATAACCTATTCTATTTGCTTAAAGATTTTATTTATCTATTTGAGAATGAGAGAGAAAGAGCATGAGAGAGGAGTGGGGCAGAGGGAGAAGCCAGCTTTCTACTCAGCAGGGAGCCTGATGCTGGGTTAGATCCTGGGACTCCAGGATCATCACCTGAGCTGAAGGTAGCCCCTTAACCACTGAGACACCCAGGCACCCTACCCTATTCTGTTATTAGTAGATGAAAGGATTTTTACAGATTGCCTTGGCTAGACAAGCCCAATTTGTCTCCCCCTCCTCAAGTGTCAGCTCTCCCCATCTCTGCCTAAGACTGTGCTGTTCCCCTACCTCCTGCTGCATTTTTTTGTTAACTCTTATTCCGGAGGGTGCTTTTGGGGCTCTAGTCTCACACTGGCTGCAGAATGTGTACATGTGGTTGTTCCTGGAATACAGAAATCAGAGGCAAAATAAAAGGGGATCCAAAAAGATGAAAAGATAGTGAAAAGTAAACATGCCCTCGTGGTCCAAGTAGATTTCCCTTGCAGGCTGAGAAATGGCAGCTGGTTGTAATAGAGGAGAGTGAGGGAGAGAGAGAGAAAGAAGTTGAGAGAAGAGAGAGAGAAAGGAAGAGAGAAACACATATGATTTCAAGCCATCAGCGTTTTGCATAATGAGAACTCAAGAGAACATTTCAAGTTGTTCACTTGCCTATATTTACATTATATGGATTGCATATCTTAACATTATCTCATTTATAAATGTTTCTGGTAAAAGGAGATCATTATATATTGACACTGATGTTGGAAGTTGAGGATATAATCAACCATTTCTATAGTGAAATTAGAACTAGTGTTTAAATCATCCCGGAGACAGCAAGTTGAGCTGTAGACTTGGGCACCATATTAAATCAAGATTATTTCTTGAATCAAAATTTTGTACTGAAAGGTGTTACTTAAAATGATAGTTGTTAGGGGTGCCTGGGTGGCTCAGTGGGTTAAAGCTTCTGCCTTCAGCCCAGGTCATGATATCGGGATCCTGGGATCGAGGCCCACATCAGGCTATCTGCTCAGTGGGGAGCCTGC